>JBBPLQ010000391.1:0-24178 GCA_038089855.1 Royoungia palumana
AAAGAGAAGGAAAGGTCGTGATCTAAGTATTATAGGTCACGCGCGGATTATGTAATGTATGGGGCGCGTGCAGTGTAGGGCGATGGACGAGTGCGAAGTGATGACAATGAATAAACTTAATATAACAGGGCTCAGATAAAACTCATCTTGATCAGAAACTCTCGAAAACGATCTTGAACGAGTCTTCGTACTCACACAAGGGTATCAAGGATCTTTTCACGACTGCACGCGACGTCTGTTTCGATCTTGGCCCGTGGGCTGCAGATTTGTACATATGATATCCAGCGCGTTATCGATATGGCTATCAAGAACGCTTCGCCGTATCCTCACATCACCACTGCATGGCAATCCAAGGAAAAGGCGTATCTTGTCCGTCACCTCAAGAGTATCGATCTTACTACGAAGGGCACTCCATCGATGACGGTATTTCAGACAAGCTCCGGGTCCTGATTAGCATATTGGAGCAAGAAAAGGCGCGAGCGGAGTCGCTGAACGAGCCATACAGCGGAATCATCTTCGTTACGAAGAAGTATGCGGTCCTAGCATTGACCCCTGTTCTCCAACACCACCCTCGAACGAAGGATTTTAGGGTGGGATGCCTTCTTGGTTCCTCTGAGTGCGCTTATCGGACCGCTTTCCTGCCACAGTGAGCTTCAAAACCGCAAGTCTTAGGAAACTCGGACATACAGTAGATGAACGTCTTGTTGAGTAAAAACGAACTGGAGAACGTGGCGGCGGCAAAAGAGAATAAAGTCACTATGACTTCAATGACTTGTCTCTTTGCAATTGTACCAAACGTGCTATCGTTGCGACCAACCCAAATACCAGACCGACCCCGACCACCAGCACAACAGACGCCTTCATGTTTATCTTTAGCTATGACCAACACACGTGAAGCTGGCCGGGTCCCGTTTCATTTTAGGCTAGCTTTGCGGCCTGTGCGTGCTCACTGGCACGTCCATGATTTGTGCGACATCCATGTCTGGGGAAAACACCAACGAAGACACCCTTGGCGAACCAGGCGAATCGGCAAGGCTCCTCCATGATGAGGAACGCGATGGCATCTCACCGCCCCCAACCGGTCCAACGCCGCTTCCAAAAGCCCAGCTTGGCACACTCGTTTCTGTGCGCACAGTCGATCCCATTGCCCATACGCAAATCCATCCTTACATCAATCAACTACTCGCCGATCTTCGTATCGCCAAACCAGAACAAGTGGGATTTTACAGCGGGTCCATTGTAAGTTGGTCCCAGACGGCAGGATGTATCTGTCATGTGTGCTTGACAAGCATGCCTATGCTACTACTTTTTTGTAGGAGAGCGTATACTCGCTTGCGCAAGTCTTCTCTGTGTATCAATGGGGTCGACTGTCAGGTGGGCGGATTGTGCTCGATTTCGTGTCCACGTAGCGTGCATTATTCACACGATCAAAAGACATTGTCGGCCGGCGTCCCATCTTGATATTCGGGCTCCTTAGTATCGCAGTGACGACTATCGCGTTCGGACTGTCAAATTCGTTTGTCACTATCCTTATATCACGGTTCCTCGGTCAGCCTTTCCCATCTCATCCTCCGTTCCACCACTAAGATGGGTATGATGTGCCTAGGTGGACTAGTGGCTGGGAATATCGCGGTTCTCCACTCAATTCTTGTAGAGATCACTGATGAGACCAACCAGCACATGGCAGTGTCGATATACAGTCTTTCTTGGTCTGCAGGCGCTGTTATCGGGTGCGTCTGACCCAGTCCACCGAAGGGTTTCTAAGATGTCCTTGTAGACCCCTCATCGGTGGAACGTTTGAAAATCCTGCGACACGCTATCCGAAATACTTTTCGTGGACTATTTTCAAGGACCGTCCGTATCTGCTGCCTTGCGTCATCACTGCAGGATTTGCGCTCCTAGGAGCATGCTTGGGATATTTTATCATAGAAGAGGTCCGTATTCGAGAGAAGGTTCATAGGTTCAACCTTCTCATCATGATTCTTTTCGGAGAAAAGACGCTCCCCAGTAAACGGAAATACGCTTCCAGTGTCCTTTCCGAAAGTAGACAGCCTTCTCCTTCAAACGTAGGCTCTGCAGAACCTAGTCCTGCAAACGCAAAAGTGCTTCTCGCGATATCCCCCCTACGGGCATTAATCCTTTCTGGGATTGCACTGGGCTTCCTGGCCTCCGCATTTGATGCTGTCTTCACACTCTTTTGTTACACGCCGGTTGACGCGGGCGGTTTGGGTCTTCAGGTAAGCAACCTGCGTCAGACGCCTGCTTTCAATTTATATTGTGGTTGCTTTCTGCGGTCTTTGCGACGATTTCTCCAGCCTTCAATCATTGGCAATTTCCTCGCCTTTGGGAACACATTCGCAGTGCTTCTCCGGCTCATCGTGATGCCCTACATTCTACGACAATTTGACTGTGCCGCGATATACAATACATGTATGTATCTCTGGCCGGTCGCCTTCGCCTTCTTGCCACTCTTCAACGTGCTCGCCCGCCTGTCTGCGGCGTCAGACTTGTCCCCTGGATTTGGCGCTGGATTCCGGATCGGCCTCGCTCTCGTTCTCGCGCTGTCCAAAGTTGCAGCGATCCCTTATAGCATCACAGTTCTCCTCGTTAAACGACACGTCCAGAGTGCTCGACCCGCTTTCTCTTTCAACCCCAGTTACGGTGTTGGTGCCAAATCCGTATCTGCGCCGCAACCAAGATCCTCCGCACTCGGCCGGAGCAACGGCCTTGTGCAGTTCGCCATGTGCCTGGGGCGCGCCATCGGTCCTGTTGTTGTCAGTACACTGTTTACAGTGCTGAATAAGCCGTCGTGGGCAAGAGAGTGGGGGGTTGGTTCATGGGCGTGGTCGATCGTGATGGTGTACTTTGCGGTGGTAGGAGCGAGGGTGACCAAGGGTTTGAAATAATAATAGGTTTGAAGAGTGCGTCCCGTCTGAGCCTACAAACGCTAAGCCGACGTCGTGGACTCTTTGATGGCTGACTACACATTGTACACTTTTGTATAAAATTTGTATACTGATTCTCCCCTCGAGAATTTGACGTTCAACTCCCATGGAACTATTTCGCCGGTAGCACTAAAATCCGAAGTCATCGCCATTAGATCATTCGCAAAGCCAACCCATTTCAACCGCTTACCCGGTGGATAATCAATCTCTCCGTCGCTTAAATACCATGCTCCTTTGGGCATAAATTGTCGCAACCAAATAATGCCGCAATGCAGGTAAAACGTACGGTCTCCAGTCATGTGCTTTTCGTCATATGTCGAACCATCACCGAGCCAATAAAGCCGGTTGCGGACGCCGTCCAGGTACTCGTAACTGTAATCCTCCCATCGGGGATGTTCAAGCGCACGCATCGAATGCAGACAAGATCCTGGCCATAGCCCAACAACGGGTCCTTCTTCCTTACCTAGTTTATACCACGATCTGCATTTGGCGCCGTATACGGTCTACATGACGTCAACAACACAGATGCTTCGGCAGCAAAGTACCCAAATCTTACCCCAGGGAAATAGGCCTAAAGTGGCGCCCGTCAGCACTCTTGAAGTGGCTGAAAGTGGAAACGTTACCCCGATGTACTGATCAAAATCTTCCACGGCCTCCTGCTTGATTTCGATACTCTTCAGTCGCTCGCGTTGCATCTTGAGCAAGGCGGCGGCAGCATACTCGACTTGGCGCTCAAACATGATCGTCAACGAGCCAGCACCGATGCTAGAGTTGGGCCCGTAGCCAAAGAACCAATTAGGGAATCCGTCTGTACACATCGAGAGATATGTCATAGGGCGAGGATCGAATCGTTGCTGTAATGTCAGACCAGACCGACCAACGACAAGGAAGGGGAACTTGTAGCTCGCATCATAACCTTTGTGGCCCGGTAAGCATCGTAGCACACGCCAAATGGGACCCACCTGTAGCACAGATGATTATATCTAGATCGTAGTGTTCTCCGTCCGCTGTTTCGATGCCAGTCGAGGTGACACGCCGAATGTCCTTTGGGACAAAATCGACCTGACGTTCAAGTGGGTGTCAATAACAACTGTCCAGCGTGTTAACATCACGTACATTTTCCTCGCACAGTGCCTCTAGGTATCCTGGGCCGGGCGTGAGTCTGCGACATGCTACCGGAAAACCAGGCACGACTATTGGCATAGTTTCAATCAAACATAACTGTAATAAAATTTAGTGCGACGCACTGTGATCCGCTATCCACGGCTTCTTGGCTAGTCGATCCTTCATGTGCGTTGTGATTGCCTCGGAGTCTTGCTTCTCCCGTTCGGGGTCCCGTAAGGTATGATTATAAATCGACTGATTCAGGTCTATGTAGAAAGACTCGAAATTGACACAATGGATCTTCCGCTCACATTGAGTTCGTGTTGCAAGTTATGCCTAAATTCCTTGTAATATGTCGGATCGTGGAATTTTTCCTTGTCGTTCTCGTCGAACGCATCTCATCAGAAGGTGAGCGTGATAAAGTTTCAAACAGAGCCATCGGAGCATACAATTAGCGATTCCAGGATCTCGCCCGGCCAATGCAGAGATCTTGTCAGCAAAAAATGGGGGAACAAGCCAAGTCTTTCCGCGGACGAAGTTATATAGTCTTCCGACGTAGGGCTGGAGCGCTGGCACAATCTGTATCGCAGACGAACCCTAAACCGAATCCTTTCCTCAATTATCGGCAGAATGACGGTATGGAAGTTCGACTTACGACGCCAATCACCCCTACTCGTTTATCCTTCCAATTGCCTTCTTTCCAATCGTCTGTATCCCAGTCGGCCGTGTGCATCAATCTTCCTCGAAAGTCGTTCAACCCTTGGATGTCTGGCCATGACCATCGGCTCTGACCACCCGCAGCGCAAAACACGACGTCAGCAGTATCCTCAAATTCCTCAAAGGATGGGTTTTCGTGTGAATATCCAGGACCCGGTGTACGAATTCTCAAGCGCCACTTTGCTTCCGCTTCGTCGTACCGCGCATGCGTGAGTTCATGTTGTAGCTTGATATACGGCGCGAGGTTGTACTTGTCGACCACGCGCTCCAAGTATGCACGAATCTCTGGGCCGGGGGCGTAAAAGGACGACCACTCTGGCTAAGATGCATCAATACAAGCCCGTCTGAGAATTCCATCCTATTTGCTCACATTGGCCTCAAACGTCATTTGGTACTTGGGCGCATGGTCAGAAAAAAACGGTAGAGAGGTGGAAAACTAAAACGTACGGTGTGGGAAGGGATATCGCAGGATAATCCCTGAATTTTTCAAAAAGTGTGAGATATACCAGCGCCTACGTCAGAGGAGCGTCCACGAACGGGGTATCTGTTGGAGTACCATGTTCCTCCAACACCAGCGTTCTTCTCATAGATCGTCAGATCGATATTCTTCACCCTCTGGGGAAACCTGATGCATGGTTAGATGCTCCTTGCTGCACGATAACTGCATAGAAACTACCGTATGCCAGCAACTATACCGGTGAAACCAGCACCGATGATAACCACTTTCATGGGTCTATTCTCATCGATCGAGAATTGTCCCAACGAATACGCAGAACTATGAGTAGCCATGAGTATGAACAGTCAGTTGGCCGGATTCGTGTTTGCTGCGGGAAACGCACTGCGGCAAATACTTGAAGACACTCGGACTTATATGGATCGAACAATGATGATGCCGTTAGCCTTATCTCAACGGACATAGGTACCACCGGTCACCAGATACTGCCGGTGGCTGCATATCGGTACTAGCTCCCGACTGGATTAATGGGAGCAAACTGCGTCAGATGTTCTTCAGCTTGGGACTGCACCACAGACCAAGTACATCCATCAGGTCAACACCAAGTAACAATTCTTAAAGAGGTAGCTAAGATCGGTCCGAAACTTTGGCATCATGGGTGATTGTCTCAATGCTCCACTTGGAACGAAGCTCTACGGAGTAGTCATCATGGTCGCCAGCAATGAATCTATGCATGGAGGCCCAGCCAATCATTGCTGCGTTGTCTGAAACGAAAGTCGACTTTTACTATGGATAAAAGCAAAAAATAGAAAAGTATCTCACCCGTGCAAAGGTTAATTGGAGGATAAACGAGTGATATTTTCCGGTCAGGGCTGTGCTTATCCAACGCATCCCGCAGTCTAAGAATGTGGTGTCAATAGGCGTTTAGGCAAAAAATCAATATGTGAACCTATCTCTCAAAAACAAATTGCTAGCCACCCCGCCACTAACCACAATATGACGTACATCGATCCCATCTCCCTGCAACACAGTGTGACACTGCACAAGCTTGCTGTACAGCTGTCTCGCCGCGCCGTCCTGAAACGCGTTACCAAGCGCACGTCGATGTGCTTCAGTAAGTGACTCCGTGGACCTAAATATATGACGCTCCACCGAGGAATGAAGACCACTGAAAGAAAATGCGAGTTGTCCAGCCATGGAGACTGAAAATGGTTGTATCTCCGGAACGATCGGATCGTTGTTCCCTTGGCGACAGAATTCTTCGAGCGAGGCAGCCGGCCCTCGTGTTCCCCATGGCATTTTCAGTAGCCGGGCTACTTTGTCATATGTACGACCGATACTTTCGTCGACAGTATTAGCAAGTATACGAAAAGAGGAATGTGATAGTGCGAGCACGAGCATGGTATGACCCCCAGATATCAGTAAAGTCAGAAAAGGAAACTGTGGACACTCCTCCACAGACGAAGTTAGGAGTGGTGTCAGCGCGTGCGCTTGCTAAAAGACATGAGTATGACTGGTAAAGTGAACCTGGATGAAAAATTCTCACCATATGATGCACACCAACGAGCGGTTTGTCGAGCGCAGCAGCCAACGTTTTGGCAGCGTTTGATCCAACGCTGAGACAACCACCGATACCTATTTTTGAAACTGAGCCGTTAGAGGACAGACTTGTGAAGACAAGGCTCACCGGGCCCTCTCGTAAATGCAACGCCATCGATGTGCTGCATCGATAAACCTGACTCCTTGAGTGCTCTCTGGACAGCGATAGGCTACACAACCCCAGGCTTTCTCCGTGAACCACGCGCATTACACCCACCACTAAGTGCTCACCATATTGCGCTGATGGCCCTCGATCGCAACGATAGGGTGAATACCACCAAAATTTTCATGCCTGCGGACTAGTGCGGTAACAGAGAACGAGAGACGACAATGTGGACATACAAGTCGTGCTGTTTGATGACCACATTAGAAAGGACTTGTCGTGATGAGGTCACTACTGCAGCGCATGTATCGTCCGCAGAGCTTTCAACAGCGAGTACGTTAAATTGTCTAGAAATGATGCCTTGGAAAATTAGGCCTGGTATGCTTAGCTGAGAGCAAGTTCGATAACCGAACCTCGGCGCCGAAAAGGACCTCGTGAGACGTGTCGTGAATTCATGCTCGCGAAACGTGACAATTAAGCTGCAGTAAGGGCTCCGAGAGTTAGCGCGAGAATGCGTAAGGTAACAACTTGAAGTTGTAAGAATTACCAATGGTCGTTAAAAAAGTTGGAACTCAAAGTCGCGGCCCGCTGTGGCCCGTCTCAACGATAACCAGCGACTTGCCTATGATAGACACTGGCATGTCCCCGGTTTGGACACGGATACAAGTCACGGTAGCCCTTCCCATATTACAGACGCCGAACTATTTACGGGACCAGGAATGAAAGGCGAACCAGTAATCAGTGCCACCAGTAGTACAAAATAAATGCGGATCGCAAAACTAAGCTGAGAGTTGAATATTTACTTAACCAAGACCAAGTTCGACCCCAACCCTGAAATATCACCCAGCCTCACACTTTATGCGTTGCGCTCTCGGTATTCCTGACCGGACGCCATGGGCTACAGTGGCAGCATCGCCGATCGCTCTTCTCCTAAACGAAAGATAACAATATTGGAGAGCCTTATACACCCATGTTAACCCGACAGTGCTCCATGCAAGGGCAAAAAGGATGGTCTGCCCTATCCCAGCAAGGATGAGGATAAACAGACGACGCTTTCGTATCCTTGTTTCCGGTTCCATGAAGAGTCTGTCAGCAGAGTTTACCAAAACGCAGAGTCAATCCTTGGTCTCATTATAACCATGTCTACCGTCAAAGCAGCTGAGCAGCGTTCTCACGAAGGAACGGTGACTGTTTGTTGTCCTCATGGGTCCCTTGCCACAAGTGTGCCCAGTTTCACAGACGCCGATGAGATAAAGCCTCGGTACAACTTATCTAAGCATAGGCCAAGCATGCCATTCGCAACTTCCGCTCAGAGAGTTTTGTATAGGAGACACATAGGGATCACATAGACGCACCCTGGACGTTCAAAAAGGTGGTTATTCAAGGTATGGGTGTTTGCAGATGGGTTGTGGTTAGTGGACCATGACGGATATTGGGGAACACACACCTAACGGTCAAGTGTATACCACTTCAGGTACAAATGAATCCGAAGTTCCTTGATCCCCGAACTGAATCACATGACACATTGCAGGTGAGGCCCAGGCGCTTGGCAGACAGTGGAAATAGTGCAAACGTGATGCCTTGCCGTGTTCTGGCCGTTACTAAAGGCCACACTTGTTGGGGGAGCAGATCGGAGTCATGCGTCTATAAAATGGTGGGAGGAAGGCTTGAGCCAATCAAGTTTAGTGTACAAAGAAGAGGAGAAAATGGTAGAATATTTGAAGAGATGCTAAGCGAGAAGGATGTCAGCCATCACTGTAATTTCATCGAAACCCGACACACAGCGCATTGAGTTTCAGCTCCGAATTCCGATGTGGCTCGCAATTGGCAGAGCAATACTTCTAGCAAGGAAACTAGTAACCCCAGCGTAACTTTGACAAATTTCTGGGCTTCGCGGGACGCCGTGTTCTCTCTCAGTGGACCCATGGGAAAACCAATACAAGTCACAGTATGTAGTAGCGAGCACCAATCGAAAATTCTTGATAGGGTATCATTACTGATACGACAACGGCTAGACTGACCACAAGCTGATTGTTTTACTTGAAGGCTTGGCATGTTTGATCAAGAATGAATCCAATGAATCGAACCCCAGTGGCTGTCAGAAGAGACCTCGTATGAATCCACACTCAGCGAGAAGCGTGATGGGAGCTGTGCACGTCTTGAAGAGACACGCCCGGGCCGGTTGAGTTTGAGCTACTAATTCCGGAGGCTGGATTCTGAAAGTTCTGGTCATGCATCATCCACTACGAGCATGTTAAACTGTGTCTTGAATGGTCTTAGTAACTTGTTTCACTTGTCACGCTCTCCTTGCCAGGTTCCTATGCGGCGTATTGAACGAGCGTTTGATCAATCATCGGTTCCACTCCTGTCAGTGTCAACATAAGATGATCGGAAATGGATCGTTTTCTGATCGACAGGAAGTGTGAACATACGATCGAGGTGAGGATCCTTTGTTCTCGGGATGAAAGATGCAAATTATTCGACATTGACGAGAGACAAACTCATCGATGCAAAAGTGTTCGGAGGTTAGGATCGTACTATGAGCTGACGATGGGTTGTGTCATCGGACGAAATCCCCCTGTCAAACCTAGCATCACAAATCACTGGACTTTACTCCTCTGCGAACAACTGTTTATACTGGCACATCGTGTTCTTATTAGTTCAACAGTTCGAGTACACAACCTCGACCGTCGACCGACACTGTCAACAGCTCACCCACGGTCATCTGCTCCGCTTTGGACATGAGACTACTGGTGACGAGTAATCCTTTCTCATCGTTACGGACGCATGTTGAGCTATTTACAGGCATCGCTGACAGACGGACCAGCGTGCTGCATACGAAATAAACCAATCCCGAATCCCAAAAACCAAGCTGAGGGTCGAAACATCGAGTCAGATCCCTGGACCAAGACCAAATCCAACTCTTGCCCCTAAACTACCATCACCCAGCTTCTTCGTCCTTCGCTGAACTCTGCCAGCCACTGGCCCAGCGTCGCCGATCATTCTCCTCAGACGCCTCCTAGACGAAAGAAAACAATGTCGAGTGACAACATATAATATATCAAGAACAATACATTACCTTCTGTTTCGCTGCGTTTTGTGCTCAAGTTCGCGAAACGCTTGCGCATTGTTTGGTCCTTGATATTGACGAGCCGCACCTTTATCCTCTGATTCTTCTGGATGCCCTCCGGCGTGAAGTCTCCAAGCTCCTCTCCTTCCAGGTTCGGTTCAGTCTGATCTTGCTTGTTTTCGTCCGACGCCACCTTTCTACCTTTCTCTTCTTCCAGGTTCAGTCCCTTTTCATCCGACGCCGCCTTTGAGGTCCCCCACCCGTTCGGTTGAAGTTCTCGGGTGGACGACACCATGATCAGGTGAAGTGTGTTCGTTGGATCAAATGTCGTAAACTTGTAGCCTCCTTTCCGGATGAGTTCGTACACGACGTAAACAATGGAAGCGTAAGTGAGGATCAAAAACGCGGTCATCGGCAGGATGGTATAGAGGTATATCGGGGACCGCTTGGCCCAGCCCATGGTGGTAATGGTTTGGTTTCCGTGATATGGTATTTGGCCATCAACATCGATTGTGATCGGAGCGGCAGAAAAACCGGATCGGAGATACTAGACCACGCATGTTCAATAATTAAACGAGAAACAGGGTGACCCTCACTGTTCCGATGAACTCGATAAAACCACGCCAGTACTGCTCCTAGGATCGTTTTTAACGACTCGGATGCGACGTTCAGACGGCATGAAGAACACCCACCATTTCCAATAAGAAATTAGGGTCCATAGGTCCACTGGTGGGTAGTCTCGTGTTGTTAGTCACAGCGACGGAATACAAGGCATCACCAAATGTATTTGATGTCAAACCTTGCGAACTCTGGGCCTGATATACGATGACGGAAGCTAGATACAGTGAAAGGTTCGCATTGCTGGGAGTCAAAGCTGTTGAGTTGAGAACATTGGAAACCAGAGTGTCGTTGGCGTAGGTGACAAGCGACGTGGTCAATAGAGGAATGATTTCACAAGTCGTCAACTGCAAGAACGCGTACTTGTCAGATACAGCGCCTCCAGAGGTCACGTCTTCGTATCTACATTAGTTGTTGTCATCGGTGAAAGTGATGAGCGACTTCACTGAATCGAGTCCAGTCAAGGCCCGACTGGTTGACAGGGTAAGGACAGACAAGAGAGTATACAAGACCAGTGGACGAGATAGGGAGTCCGTCGTCATTCGAACGAATTGCATAGTCTTCAATCGCTGCCTCCCCTAAGTTTGATGTCAATCAGAGTAAAACTAGTGCAGATTGGCCTTACCTTGATTACATTCTGTTTGAAAGGAATATGCTGTCAGTTGAAGAACGCGTCCACTAGACATAGAAATGGGGGCTGAGCCGCGCTGGGTAGCAACCGGCCCTGGAGTATCAACTTGGGTGCACGACACCTGTGCAGTTAGGCCCTGCTGTATTACAGAGTAGTTGGTGGATAGACCACGATCGGGCGAGATTCGTATATTAGACGGAACGGATCCTCCAGCAAAACCCAGGCGAGTTTCATTTGTTGACGATACGTTTTGTGCCGGGCCAAGATAACCAGGTGCTGCCGGAAGAACTCCACCTAGTACCCGTGAGGTAATTGTACCGCAGTAGGAGGATTGTTACACACCAGTTGTCATGTTGTATAAGACTCCGTTGAAGTTCAGCGTCCCATCCACCCCGGAGTTCAGCCGTGCGGAAGCGATCCCGCTCAAAAGACCCTCAGTGCCGATGATTTTGAGCGAGTTGCTCTCAGAAACTATGGACATTGTCAACAGGGAACTGGTGATCAGGAGAGTCAAGACTCACCTGTCGCGACACTAGCATTCAGTAGTTGTTCATAGAGCTGCAACTCGAAATAATTGCTACCGAGATCGAGCTCGGTTCCATTAACATGACTATACTTCGCAAGAATCGTCGGAGTCAAAAGGGTAGACCAGCTATGAGATGTCAGTAGAGAAAATGGAATGTCGGTGTAATTAGTAGTACGTACCTCGACACCATGAATTTCGTCAGCCCAAACATAACGAGCGTGACGAAGGTAATGGGTATGTTCCAAGTAAGTAAGATACTACCCCTAGCTAGGGCGATTCCACCGTCGAGCTCGGCCAACGGGATAGGACGATGCATGCGGTGCCGTAATGCCTCCTTAAAGGCCAAAGAGAAGCAACTGCAAGGTGTCAACCGTGTCATGTCAGAGGCATCATTCACTGGCTCGTGAATTGGACGTACGAAGTGGTCAGGAGCGATAGCACGGTCCCAATGAGTGTAACCACCATTGTCACCTCCGACGGCCATACCGTCAACAGTTGTACGATGTCGTAGGGAAGATGGACGGTCTTGTAAACCCATGTTGCACCGACGATGCCCCACGCAAAGGCGAAAAGAATAGTTTGTCCTATCCCAGCGAAGAAGAGGACGAAAAGGTGACGTATTTGTATTTTTGTTTCCTGTTCCATGTGGGGGCCTGCCAGCGGGGCTCACCAAAGCACAAGGTTGGCGGATCCTTGGCCCCATTATAATAGTGCTCGTCAAGGTGGCTGAGCTGGCACTCGTTTATTGTCCTCGTGTGTTTCTTACCACAAGTACATCCACCTTCACAGACGCCGGCGAGATAACGCTTGATAGGAACGTTATCCAAGTCCACAAGGCAAGGGATATCACTCGCACCTTCCATTTAGAAGGTCCCTGAGTATTGCATTGAGGGACAATTTGGAATCGCCTAGACGCGCATAAGACATCCAGAAAACGGGCTGTTCAGCAGTGGGCGTGTATCGAAGGATTGCGATTCGTTGTATCGGGGGACGTAACGCTCCAGTCTGCCACTTCGGGTGAAATTGAGATCAGGAATTCGATACTTGAGCCTCAACTCCGAACCGAATCATACCGCTGAGGCCTGGGTGAAGTCCAAGCGTTCGGCAGACGACGGAAATGGTGGGAATGTGATGCCTCACCTTCAGGCCTTCAGGGCTCTAGCTGCAAAGACCGCACTCATTGACAGAACAGACTCGGCAGCATGTATGAAGTAGGTGTGAATATGAAACAATGCGTATGACGCGTCCACACAACAGCCTGAGGAAAGCTTGACCTAATCGAGTTTAGTGCACAAGGGAAAATAGGAGGACTTGTGGCAGACTCGCTTAAAGCGATCCTGGGCGCTAAGGACGTCAACCAACGTGATTTGAATAATCAAAAGCCCAACGCACAGTGCCCTCAGAACTAAACCTTGAGTTTCAGTTGAATGCCAGCTCCGTTTCTGATGTGACTGGCCCGACGCTATATCAAACCTTGATAACAAAACCTGCAGCTTGCGAACTCGCTGTTGGCGGAACAGTGCTTCCATCGATACCATTGCAGTGTAGTAACCTTGACAGCGTTCAAGCTTCTGATCGCCGGGTGAGACTGGGAGTAAATAGAAAATCCCTTTGCGGAAGAACATGTGTCAAACCTACTTGGGAGATACTGGGCCGGCAAGTTTGAAAAGACGTCAGATCGAAGGGGACAGCTACTCGATAGTCAAAGCTGTTCCTTCGGCGCTATTAGAATCGAAGTTTTCATATAAGCACGATACCGAATCGTGCAGGTATTTCTCGCCGCTGCGGACTTGAATGAAGAACAGCCCCAAGGTCGTTGCGGGACGTGGTGTTCTCGCTTGGCCTGTCGGATGACTTGGGAGTGGCCCCATCGCGGGTAGACCTGAACTCCTCAATTGCACAACGAAGGCTGTAGAAAGGCTCCGGCCAGACTGAGACTTGCGGGGTTAGCGTTGACATGTGTAGTACTCGGTACTATCTCCGCACTCGCTTCCTTCGACCAATCGGAGTCGAGACAGCACGTTGCGGGTGACCGCTTGATTGAGATGCTCTTAAGGACTACTACTATGATCGACTGATCTCCAGTCACTCCGACAATGTTTCATCCAATTACCCCGACCCCAGGCTCCACATTCGCCAACCAGGATGCCCTCCCAAAGTTGCCTATTCCTCCTCTAGAGGACACTTGCAAGCGATATCTAACCGCGCTTCGTGGCCTGCAAGATGACGACGAACACGCTGCGACCGCGCGTGCCGTTCAGACTTTCCTCGAAGGGGATGGTCTTATCCTCCAGGAGCGCCTCATGCAGTGGGCTGCAGGCAAGGCGAGGTACGTCAGCCCTACACCTGTGAATCTGTGATCACAACTAGCGCTCATGTCGGTGTTCTGTGGATGCTTCTCGGCCGCGTAGCTATATCGAAGACTTTTGGTGAGGACCCCATTCCATTCCTCGCCACACCTCCTGATTGAGGGTCCGAGATAGGTACGAGAGTTACTTGTCACACAGCGACCCCGTCGTCCTCGCTCTCAACCCCTTCTTCGTGCTAGAGTACGCCCATCTTTCTCCCGTGATGACTCCCCTCACCATTTCAAAGGAATGATCCAACCCCAGATCGGGGAGCCCAGTTACCTCGTGCCGCCGCTCTGATCGTCTCTTCTCTCGGCTTCGTACATGACCTTCGTGCCGGATTACTCGACCCTGATACGGTCCGAGGGCGTGCACTCGACATGGATCAATACACAAGATTGTTCGGAACGGCTCGGATCCCAACACAGGTGAGAAGCATTGCAATTTACGAAAAGTGACATCATTGATGGTGCGGCATTAGAGGGGATGCAATATGGTGGTGAACGAGGCCGCTCGCCACATTGTGGTCCTCCGACGAGGACAATTTTGTATGTGCCCTCCGTTGCCTGTTGCCGAGAGTGATCTCGTACATACTGGTCCACTCAGACTGGTTCGACGTGCTTGATGACGAGAATCGACCTCTGTTGACCGAACGCGAGGTACTCAAGAACCTTCAGGCCATCATCCAGGATGCGGACAAGACACCTATCACAGAGGTGCATCAACCCGCACATTCCTGTCACTCTTCCTGAACGATGACTAGGTTGCTCGCGCCTCCATCGGAGTGCTTACTACTGAGAACAGAAAGACTTGGTTCCGGCTACGTCAAGAACTTTCAATGGACCGAACCAATGCGGCGTGCTTGAGACTCGTCGACGATGCCTTGTTTGTTGTTTGTCTCGATGACGCTGCTCCTGCCCATGAGAGCCAGCACAACTACACCGGAAAGGCAAACGGAGAAGACTTGGCGGCACTTTGCTCCAATTTCTTGTGTGGAACATACGATCTTCGAGAGGGCGTCCAAGTTGGAACGTGTACAAACAGGTGGTACGACAAGGTTCGCGTGTTTTCAATACTTTGATGCATCGGCTGACTGTGGGCGTGTGGGAATAGCTTCAAATTATCGTTTGTGCGGATGGCGCCGCTGGAATTAACTTTGAGCATACTGGGGTGGATGGCCACACGGTTCTCAGGTAATAACTATACCCTTTTTCTTCTAGATTACGACGTAACCGAATGCCACATCAGATTTGCGGCCGATGTCTTCACCGAGGGTCTCATGCTCTTAGCGCGCTCCATCAACCCTTCGGCGCCTACACTTTTCCATGCTCCTTTGTCCCCTCATGCCAAATCCTACAAGCCCACCAAAACCAGTTCAGGAAAGCACGGTCATGTTTCTTCCACTTCCACCGCCAACGGTGTCCTGGACAAGTACGATACCAGCCCCGCCAAACTGATGTGGACCCTGACACCTCAGATTCGTGTCGGTATTCGGTTCGCCGAGACGAGACTAAGCGACTTGATTTGTCAAAACGACTGTCAAGCATTGGAGTTCAAAGGGTACGGAAAGAACTTCATCACAAGCCATGGGTTCAGTCCGGATGCATTCGTGCAAATGGCTTTCCAGGCGGCGTATTTCGGCCTGTATGGTAAGTTGGGCTCACTTGCAGTGCGACCAGGTTCACGAGAAAAACGTGTTACAGGAAGAACTGAGTGCACATACGAACCAGCGATGACCAAAGCGTTTTTGCATGGGCGGACCGAAGCAATCCGAACTGTCCAGCCGGAAAGTGTGGATTTTACAAAGGTCAAAACTTTCTCATTCCCATTTGTTCAACGAGTTCACTTTCCTGCGACCTCCTTTCAGACATTTTTCTCTGAGGCCCCAAGCGAGCAGAAGATTGCTGCCTTGCGCAAAGCATGTGCTCGCCATGTGACTTTGACGAAAGAATGCAGCCAAGGCCTTGGACAAGACAGGTCGGTCTTCGGGGGTCGGCGTTGGATTGTAATGCTGACACCACCCGAACCAGACATCTGTACGCGCTGTACTGCCTGTACCAGCGCCAGCTGAGTGGGAACCTAGATCCACTCCCCGACGATCCCGTTCCAACTACGACAAGGGCGCCGCCGTTGCCGTCTATCTTTGCGGACCCGGGCTGGAACTTGCTTGGTACTTCTATTCTATCGACGTCAAATTGTGGGAACCCTGCGCTGCGGCTGTTCGGATTTGGACCCGTGGCTGCGGATGGATACGGTATTGGGTACATCATCAAGGAGAACGGACTGAGCGTGTAAGCATGATCTGCGGTTATATACAGGCTGACGAAGCCATGTGCACAGCGTGGCATCATCGAAACACCTTCAAACAAGGCGCTTCTTGGATACGCTGCAGGGCTACTTGCTGGAGGTCCAACGTATCCTCGTCCAACTCTACTTGTCAGCGAACGAGCGACCTGCGCCGTTTGTCGATCATTCTGGTATTCTTCGTGACTCCAAGACGGGGCGACCTATCCATGGTCAGAGCGGATCGGATGATGGTGTGAACGATGGTGATGAGGATACGATGAGTCAGTTGCATCTTCAGATTTCTAAGCTACTATCAGTTAATCAGTGTGCGACAGCGGGATATTCATTTTTCGACGGCGGCGATATGGAGCTACTCGGAGGCCGAAAGAAGAGTCCTTATGCCAATATAGGTGCGTCTCTGCGTCAGCTGGAGGACGTCTGGACTGATCGTGATCCCAGGCAAAGTGCTCCCCCTGTCTGAATACTCAGGCTGATGGATGTAGAGATGCGATCGGCTGATAGAGACGTGTATTTTCTGCTGATGTGTCGCAAGTATTGGTAAATATGAGACAACGATGAGGCAATCCTATTTAGATCTAGAGTGATCGTACTCCTCTTTCTCCTCTCACCACCACCACATACGCCATGGCTCACAGTCTTCCTCCCCTGCCTTATGCCTACAATGCGCTCGAGCCCTACATCAATGAGCAAATCATGACCCTTCATCACCAGAAGCACCACCAAGCTTACGTGACCGCCCTCAACGCCGCCGAGACCAACTATGTCAAGGCAGCCACCCCCAAGGAACGCATCGCGCTCCAAGCTGCCATTCGCTTCAACGGTGGTGGTAAGTCTCGATGCCTTCTTCTCGTCATGGCACCATCCACCATCGTCATCACGATCTGCGATCGATCGTGTGTGTTACGACACATCATCCCTGCTCAATCATCCTCTTACATCGTCCCTGACCCTCTTTACCAGGCCACATCAACCACTCCCTGTTCTGGACCAACTTGGCGCCGTCCGCAACCGCGGGCAAGGGCAACGGCGGTGTGCTCGGGCAAGGCAAGCTCAAGGCAGCCATCGACGCCACCTTTGGCTCGCTCGAGGCGCTCAAAAAGGAGTTCAACGCGACGACGGCCGCGATCCAGGGTTCTGGCTGGGGCTGGCTCGTACGTTCCCTCGCCTCGCCACGCCTCGCCACGCACGCCGGGGGAGGGCTGACATGATCGCGATAGGGATACAACCCCAAGACCAGGACGCTCGAGATCGTGACGACGGCGAACCAGGATCCGCTGTTGACGCACGTCCCGATCATCGGGGTGGACATTTGGGAACACGCGTTTTACCTGCAGTATTTGAACGTCAAGGTCGAGGTGGGTCGATGAGACGTTCCCAGTCGACGTGCGAGCGATGACCCCCCCTTTTTTTTTCTCGTAGTACCTGAATGCGATCTGGAACGTGATCAACTTTGACGAGGCGGAGAGGCGGTTCGTGGAAGCCACCGAGGGCAGCAAGTTGTGACACGGGACGAATACAAAACGGTAACGTTGTATCATTGGCTGGAAACGCGTGTGCGCTGTACGAGTGTGGTCTCTAGTATGTATGCCAATCGTATCGTTGTTCCTTACAACTCCCGCCATACTGTGAAAACGATGACATTCGATGACGACAAAACGTTCGTAAGTGTCTTTGGGTGTCTCAGATCCCAGATTGAGCCAGCACTGCTACATAAGGCCAAGTTTGACGTCTAATTGATTTGCGACGTCCAGGCCGGGCTGGCACTTCTTGCGTGGGCGGCCGACGTTGTGTTCAAGGGTCCCGGACAGCCGATTCCCCAACGTACAAGGGACGCCGGACTTGCCCGGGTTCAGTGCAGCAGGTGTACGCTGTCAAACGTCCCTTTGACTGGGAAACAAGGTCACCATCACGGTCGTCCTGCGACCGCTCAGGGTGCCAAGTGAGACACGCGTTCGCCGCAGACGCGACTCCTGGATTGCCAGATAATCCCCAGGTGAGTAGACTGGCGTTTTCCAAGACGACGTGTCACGGAGAATTCTATTTGCGACGTTCTAGTGCGCGTGCGGTCGTCCGTTAGTCATGGGCGAGTTTTCTTCGGCACAAGCTGTCCAGACGAGCATCAACGATTGACATCAACCCTGTGCCGCGCCAAAAAAGTCCATATCTCACATCTCGCCACAGAGTTCCGTTATTGTGTCAACGTTGTCCATGACGTATACTTATACCGAGCGCGACGTGCTCGACCGCGCACATTCTTACCCCCCACGCCGCTCTCGATGACGCGGACCTCGGACGACGACCTCCCGAGCACGGCGAGCATCCTCGCAAGACTCGTGTTGATCGCCAGCACGACCATCGCGCTCCACGTGTCGATGGCCAAGCCAAACCCACCGCCGGTCGAGAACCACCTCAGACGGGTGTCGCAGGTCGAGCGCCTTTCGAAAGCCTTCCTCCGGCCATTCATGACCGTACGTCCCTCGCTCGCTCGCTCGCTCGTGTCCAACCCGAGGTCACACACCGACCGCACTGCAGGGCCTCTCGCTCGCCCCCGGGATCGTCGAGTTCACGACGCTCCTCGTCCGGCTCGTTGCACCGTCCTCGGTTGACGTCTTCTCGGGGACATGCGCAGACCGCATCGCGTTCCACCATCTCGCGCTCGTCGCGTCGGTGGTCGGTTTGTGTGGCATGGGAATCCGGCTGTGGTGCTACCGAGCGCTCGGCCTGTATTTTACGTTTGAGCTCGCGCTCCTCCCGGGACACAGACTGGTGACGACGGGACCGTATGCGTTCGTCCGACACCCTGCGTACACTGGTGGACTCCTTGCTCTCGCTGGCATGACGATTGCGAACGCTAGTAAGGGATCTTGGGCATATGAATGTGGGTACGTGGTCTCATGGTGGGGGATTGGATGGGGGACGGTCACTGGGATCTCGACGGTCGTCATCGTCGACCGGTGTCTACGGGAGGACCGACTCCTCCAAGGAGCATTTGGGGAGGAGTGGGATGTTTGGAGCGAGCGGGTGAGATGGCGGATGATTCCATGGATATATTAGCCGCGCTGCCGGCTCGGATGTGCATCCTCGTCATTCCTTTGAGCACGCTCTTTCAACCCGTAGATTCTGTACCGCACCATAATGGAGGGAAACGTATAAATTTGAATGGACAAGTACAATACATCGACGGAACGCTATCTGCGGAGGTTACCTCTGAACGAAACAAACGGGGCTCAGTCGACGCGCGCGAGATCGCGACGCAAAGGGAATACGAACCTGTTGACCATCGCTAGTTTGTGCACGCGTTCCTTTTCGGCCAGCGATTTACTCTCCCCCTGCACGACCGCGATCATCTCCCGCGCCAGCCGGACCTCGAGACTCTTTCCGGGCTTTGCCTCGCTCGCAGCGATGATGGCCTTGAGACCCGCACGCACGCGTTGTTTCTCCGTCAACGGCTGCGGTGTCATCATCACCTTGGTCCCGTATTTGAACGAGACAACGCGGACGGCGGGGGCGGCAGCCATGACGGCCTCTCGCACGATAGGTGCGGGCGGTGCACGCGTAAAGGTGTGGACGTGGAGAAGCATCCTGGAGACGGTGCGTGCTGCACGCGCGCGGAGGCCGTGTCGCTGTATGACGGCGGCGATGTAGTCCAGGAGGGGGTCGTGCGGGGGCGGGATGAACGTGTCGCTGGGAGTCGTGGGGGTGGACGGCTCGGGTTTTTGTAGCGCTGTGGGGGTCAGGCGCAAGGACGGGGACGAGCTGGACTTGGCAGAGAGGCCGAACGTCGAGCCTATGAGGGCGTTGAGCATGTCGGCAGACTTTGCGAGCGTGTCGTCGTCGTTGGACGGTTTTGTGCTCGCATGGCGTGTCAAGAGCCAGGACCGGGCAAAGGCAGGCTTGGACGTGGCGACGAGCCGGGCGAGTCTGCTTGCGCTCATCGTCGTCGTGGAAGGCGTAGTGGTGGCAGTGCTGATTTTCAATGTGTATGTGGCTGTGTATCAAGCTTACATGCAACAGCCCCCGCTCAATCCGGTTGGCGATAGTTCAAATCTGAAGTCTGACTCGGAAATCGACAGAGAATTTGGTTAAAGGCGGCCTAAAGAACATAATGGGTGTGAACGCGAACTCAACAAATCAGAAGTACGCAAGTGGTGTGAACGTGAAATGGACTGGGCCGAAAAACAGACAGTAGTTTTCGAGAGACAAGGATCAGCCTGTGGGCGCATCGTGAAGAGCTATAGCCGGTACTCGTTTTTTTTATTACATTTTATTCCATCGCAACACTCGTGACTTAACCTCCAAGTGACTTTTTTTACTTTCGACTGGGCAGTTGACGATGTCGTGACGAAAGGGAAAGTGGGAATGTAGGGACGCAAGAAGAGTAGCGCGGTCAAGGTTCTGACGGGCAGAACATGGGCATTCTTTGCTGACTTCTCACCTGTGTCCGCCGCCGCCGTGAAGAAGTTGATCTGCTATCCATAGGAGGGTTGGTGATTGAAGTTGCACGCCACGAGCAAGGTATTTTTGATAAGCAAGAAGGGCATTTGGTGCAAGGAGGCGGTGGTAGATAAGGTATGGGTTTGGAAAGCTGCGGTGTTGAGAGGTCCATCGAGGATATGCAGGGAACACGGTGTCAGCTGATACGTGGTTCATGACAATGGTGGAGTGAAATTGGAGTATGGGCGGGATAGGAGAGGCGGAGGAGATGATGAGGTCAATTTTGTGATGGGCATTGGAAGCCCGCACGATTCGGAAGATTTCGCTGGACAAATAAGAAGGGGGTGGGGAATTGGAAGACATCGGTTATGACGTATCCTTGTGATAATAGTTGGGAACAGAGGCGTTCTGCCCCTTGTTGCACAGTGTATCTGTCGAGGTCGTTTGCTGACCATAAAAGTGAGCCGGATCCTGCGAGAAAGAACAAAGCGAACGATCCCGAGATCACCGCATGACTCGATCCTGCGCGGATCAACCTCTGACAACAGGGAGAGCTCCAAGCCAACAGCGCAGACCGCAAACGCGAATAACTGACGATCGACAGGATCCATACTTCTCTGCCATTCTGCGATGCCTGAGTCTTCAGTTCGGGGAAAACATCAGTGCGTTCATGATATGAATCCTGTATGCTAGGCACGTCCGTCACATCGTGCACACTATCCACAGACGCGCCGAGCACGTGCTCCATGCAGAACTCATCACGGCGCTCGGAAAGCTGTCGGAACAAAAAATAACTTGTAGGACAAAGATCAGTACACTCATGTGAACGAAGACAGTCCAGCATACGATTTTTTGCGTCCTTCAGACAGTGCGGCACTCCATGATGGTCCGCAATCACTTTCAACTGCGAAACAGACACGAACAAAAATCTGTTCAAGAAAGAACGGATATCGCGAACGAACACAAGCAGATCGGAACCGCGAGGCATTTCCTCGGCTGCACACGCAATCAGCTTGAATCATTCAAATCATATTCATTGACCAAGGCACAGTCCAGAGTGGCATGGATCAATGGATCCGCCAAACTCACAAACTCGACTACTCCTCGCGGAAGAGTCCACCGTTCACCGTCTAAGATCTGGGTTAGCAAAGTAAATAGAGAGGATGGCCAATAAATCATGAGCTTACTACTCGACTGCTTTCTCGATTCTTCTCCATATGTACAAGCACTAGATGCGACGTGTGACGCAAATGATGCGGACGCAGGTGGGCAGTGGCAGAGAGAAAAAAATGAAACCCGATTACCCGTACCTTACGTAACTCGATGGCTGTGCCCGGTGGCTGTAACAGTTGCAAACCTGTCCCCTAAAGGGTCCAAGACTCGTGCAGAGATGTAACATCGGGTTTGAGAGGGGCCAGTGGTTGATGATCAAGCCACGCTCGCTGGACATCTTACGGGTCACCTCAAAAGCTCGTACTGAGAGGTAAAAACTGCCTGGTGGTGGTGGGAAGCGACGAGATCCACGTTTAATGATCCCTCGTGATTCAGACGACTGCGAGGGTACTTTGTCTTCGTCCTTGAGGGTACTCACTCGGTTTAATTTATATAGTGATGCTTCGCACATAGGTACGCTCTTTTGTCTCTCTCGTTGTCTGTTCAGCAACAATGTTCACTTTCTCAGTCCATGATTTCTGTCCCCACCTGTAATGGCTAGGCTAATAATTTTACGGAACACCCGGGACGCGGAGCACAGCACGCGCATGTACGTAGGCATGCCCAGGGTGCGTAGGATGGATCTTTTTCAGTATGCCCAGAGGTACACCAAGGTCGTCGTGATTCTTCATCTATCCCAAACATCGTATTCAAAGTTATAGCTCATCCCTACCAAGTCACTGTCACCGCGAAGTGGAATCGTTTGATGCAAAGCACATTTACAAATCTTTCTATCCAATGATCTTGGCCGGGCCCGCACGCAACCCAAGTGCCGTTTGTTCGCTCCGCCCCCCAACATTCGATCAAGGATGCAGCTGGCAGAACCTTGGTGTGTCTCTGCGCCCAGACTGGGGTACAAGATAAGGACTTGTTGCTGACCGGGTCTGACACAGCAGACACGATGGTCTCCCTGTTCCCACGTACCTCGCGGTCTTTTCTCAGTGGCCTCCCAATTTGTCCATCGGGTAGTGCCTGCCACCGATGGACTGGATATGAGCGAGCGGTCGCTGTCCGCATGGCGCAGTACTCTCTCGGAGTCACGTAAGTGGCTATCGTAACATCCTTCCATCCTCTTTCGGTATCCTCTCGTTCAGCGTTGTGTATCAGGTGAGTTATCTCGGATCTCTCCCGGAAGATATCTTTATTTATTCACTTCACGCACGGAAGTTTGTCTGGTTACGCGTGAACAGGGAAACCGCCGTCGTGATTGTTGTGGAGCACGACCGTGGAGTCCGCACCACTGTCTACTATGTTTGTAGGCACGAGTGACAAGATCTGGGTGGATTGTCAGACTCTTCACGACAGTCTAGAACAACCCCAAAACGGCGTGGGACGTTGCATTTGAGGTTCCGTCGGACAAGATTCCCCAAAGAATTGAAAATTGGGGCCGCGGAACGCCGCAGGGGCGGTCTGTTTTGGATATTGCAGTGGGGTGAGTGACGAATTCTTGGTCCTCGCTCTCCTTTTCGGACTTTATGCCTAGCAGGGACACATGAGGTCCCACTCTGCAAGACCTGCAATGAAATCCTGCCTCCTGTGACAATGTGCTAGGCAATAACCTCCCAAAAAGGGATACATGGCTATGGTGCTATTTTGGCTTTGCGTTGAGAGGGAGTGCCACTTGATAGTGGCTATGTGGAACCATTCGACCACGACCTCCTGAACAATCCCGCAAGCTAGCACAGGAGGAGTCATCATAATGACACATCACCAAAAAGGGGTCTGCATGAAGGTATAAAAGCCCGTCATCAAGTCTCCTCAATCTCCAACCCAATTTACATCGAAACCACTTGTTCTATCAAACCAACTCACATCATCATGCAGACCGTGAGTGACGGCTTGTTTCTCGTCTCCTGAGGAGACGGACTGATGAACGCTGGCGTTCGCACAGGTCACCTCCATTCCCGTCAACCAGGCTTGCTGCTCTGGTGCTGACTCCTGCAGCTGCGCCTCCACGTACGTTCACCTTGTTCGCAAAGCGATTCACGTTGTTGACCAACCATGGTTTGATGTAGTTGCACCTGCAAGTGCGGCGACTGCAAGCACTAAATTATAAGCTGGAAGTTGTTGTTTCAGCGAACAATCAAGTCTTCTCCTATGTCGTTTTGTT
>JBBPLQ010000392.1:0-24154 GCA_038089855.1 Royoungia palumana
GCCCGATGTCGTTTTGCTATCCGTTCATTACTACCGCAACATGTGGGTTCCCGAGTTCTATGTCATTGAATGAGGGATAAGGCACTATTGCCTCCGCTTCCTGTTCTAGATTTGCCATCCCTTCTACCTTCTATTTCGTAGTGTACATTCACTCATTTATCTGTATTCTATTTTCACACTTGTATTTCTATCATCCATGGTTCCCAGGGACAAGTTTCACTTCTTCACTGACATAGCTTTCCTGCATTCCTCGCATCTATAGATTTTCCACGTTGCATCCTAAAAACCCATCAGCATTGACACTATAACTTAGTTCCTTCCAGCTTATCGCGTTTTTTGAACATCCATCGGTTCTAATACCCGCCAGCATGATTGCTGTACATACATTACTTCTTCAATCCCATGCACGCATTCCCAGTATTCTCCCTCGAAACACCAGTCCACCGGTCTCCGATTGTGTATGTACGTTGCACATCAAACATGGAAGATTGAAGGCTGTCGCGGTAACACTAAATATTCTTTCGTATTATTACCATATAGCTACACAGATCTATAGAAACACGCCGCTCAGATCAAACTCAAATTCACGAGCTCGTCGTAAGAAAGAAGCGACTTGTAAAAATGACAGGCTTGCGGCATCTTTGGGCCACCATGGTGTCCGCGCCCGACGATTCAATGTGTCGTACATTCCATGGGACGTGGAACGGTCCTCGTGGATTTGGAGACAGAAGATCCACCTAAAATGATAAATGGAGGGAGCGTCAGCAGTGAGATGATAGATCCTCCGACCTGAATCTAGGCAAATCGAATGCTGCCAGGACAGCATTGAAATCTGCGGGTTCGTGTACTTCAAGTCAGGAAGGGAGAGACGGCGAGTAGAGAAACGGAGCGGCATGAACAGAAGGAAGGCCGACCTCGGATGGAACGCCACGTCATCGCCCATTCACCAATAATGTGACCTTTCCACGTATTATATTCTCCCAAATGGGAACCTGACACCGTTGCGTAGGATGCCTTGCAACTTGTCCACAGAAAGCACCTATAATTTCAATCAATACCCCGTTGCAAACTTGATCTTGTCGACCCTTGTACCCACCAACATTTGACTTGACCGGACTGGAGAGGCATAGAGGACAGACGCTCAGCCTAACTGCCTCGCCGTATCAAAAAGCTCTTTTGCCTCGAAATCCCACGAGGAGGATGGCAGGCATCCTGTTCGAGGGCATTGCAGTTTGGGTGGACTCTATAACTTACTTAAAGCCACGATTCGAATTACAATCGTTACTTATTAGCTGTCGGAAACGATGGAAGAAGACAACCTAGATGCCAGTAATTTCGCTTCAAAGATCTGGCCTCGAGGAAAACTAGCTCGCGACTTACTTGGATCTGATGTACCCATGGTGAGTGCATACAGTAAGCCGAAGCATATTCTCCCTGGGCCGTCCGGCTTGTGAATACCCCATATTCGCATCTCTGCAACTCACCAGCAGCATCAGCCCTCGGCAAGCATATGAAGTTTCCCAGGTTCGCAGAAACCAAGTTGAGACTTTTGAGATTGAGTTCTGTGGGGAAAACAAAGCCCACTTACCTACAGTTTTCTTATCATTGATGGTATCGGTACTTCCTCCTTCTTGATCTGGGCGCGGGCCCATGATAACACATCGACCTACCAATTCGTAAGCGCATTGATCGATACGGCACCTCGTCTGATAATGAGATCCGCGTTCTCGCCTGGTATGGTCAAAGTGTGTAACGAATAAGGCTAAATGAAGCCAGAAAAGGATGACGGAGGCTAAAAAATTATGCTGTAAGCATAGGGAGGCTGCATCATAGCATGAATAATACCGCGCAGGTTTGCAGTCGTGCTAAAATAACATCTCCGCAGTTGGAGACGGATGAAAGTGGAGAAAACGAGACGGGCACTGCACAGCCGAGTAGCTGACTTACAATGTTATCAAATACTCCTGCTCCCATTCCCAACTGGTACGTGTTGCAAAAGTCAATATCCAATTTTCAATCGAGATCCTTATATAAGGAGAGCACATATTCTGCGACTCCGGACAAATGGGCAACACGAGCACAAGCAGCGCGGAGACGCAGATAGGCTGGGGATGGGAGTGGCATGCTGAGATCCGTTGTTGTCATTTTGAAAGACTCAGGCAACTCAAATCCTATTGTTTCACGCGGGTACGAACTCCTCACTGTCCACTCGTGGACATCCTGGCCCTTGTACGAGCCAGTCAGTGGATGGACAACAGATCAAAACCAGCAACATACCGAGGGCTCGAACCAAATATTAAGGTCGCCGAAAAGTGAGTGAAGAGGACCCCAAAGCGAAATGATGTTTTCCAAGCGATGAACCTTGTCTCCACTTAACTCTTCGGGGTTAATTCGCCCAAATCTTTGCATAATTGCCCCGACTTTGGCAGTTTCCTCTCGCTACGCGTTTGAGCCAATCAGCGGGTGACACATACGTCTGGCTGACCTTGGCAATGTTTACATTTGATACGTCGACGGATCTTGGCAAGATGTAGGCCACCTCAATCGTTCCCACAACAATTCCCTGATACAAGGGACCCCGATAATGTTGATTCGAGTGTGCACCAGTAACCATACAACGGTAATTGTCCCGTTTGAGAGCCTGACAAGTGTCAACACCAGAACTCTGTGAATGGCGAGATGAAGATTGACTTGCTCTCTGCATTTGATATATGGTGCTTCCTCGATGTCGTTGTTCAGTGAACTGCCCATGAAGTCATAATACGGAGTTGGTCCCCAAGACGAATGAACTGAACACCATCAGTATAGGTGTAACAATAACATGAACGTGGTGCAGGCCTTGTT
Source organism: Royoungia palumana (assembly GCA_038089855.1). Lineage (NCBI taxonomy): Eukaryota > Fungi > Basidiomycota > Agaricomycetes > Boletales > Boletaceae > Royoungia > Royoungia palumana. The sequence goes on from JBBPLQ010000392.1 coordinate 2,845, forward strand.
ACTCACACACTCGGCCGAGAAATCTGATGTATGCATTTGCGAGGTCGTTGAACGCAGTGCCTCCATTGCAGGCATTGATCTCCTGGCATACGGTATCTCGGGATTCGTGGTACGGTGCCTCTCGAATCAAATATCCGAGCACGCGGGCGCGCATGTAATCCACTTGAGTTTCAGCTTGAGATTCTCGTCGCAAACAGATTCTGTACGCTCTTTGCCATGGATCTCTGGAATCTTGTTGCGCTGGGTCCTTGAAATGTGGAAGTGTACTCGGTAGCACTTGCGCGAGCATGGTGTTGGACACGGAAAAGGGGCATAACGCATCGGCTGTATATAGCCATTCTAAGTCAACTCGAATTTGAAATGCATGTGATTCGTTGATATAGCTCGACCAGGCAAATTACAACCTGATCGTGAGGCTTTGAGGCATCGCCCCCTCTCGGTTCTGCAAATTACAGCATCTCTGTAGTATGCCTATACTTGACTAGCCCGCAGCGAGGACCGAAGTGAACACCCGATCTGCCTGTCGGCGCCATGTAATCTGGCCTGTACCGTTGATTACGACTAACTGGTGGATGTGTGATCTTTTTGAGCCACATTCAGCATATAAACATATGAACTTCCTGCGCACATTTTGACTCGAATGTTGAGATGTGACGATCGGGTCCGTAGTGAGCCTCGTCGGTAACTCGGTTGTTGCCGGCGGCCCGACCTAAGGTTCGTTTTCCCCGGAGACTGGTACATCTGCACAAGGCCTCATATTTAGCACCTCACTCACCATGATCCAAAGATCAGCATTGATAAAAGTTGCAGCCGGCGATGGCAGGATATATGTTATCAGCCCGACTGAAGCTTTTACCCTTGTCACATCACTGTTGTGGGAACTCCAGGGGCGGCGGAGCTCTTCCGGAACAAATGAGCTATGAGCGCGCGGCGATCAAGATACAGATATTCCATCATGTGAGTAACATTTGAGATATTGATATCCTCACGCGTAAGGATCCTCTAACCTAACTGAAGCGGCGATGCGATCATATTACTATGTAGTACCAGTACACTCATATCAGCCCGGGTAATTCATGTTCCACATCGACAGCCCTGTTGTCGATGGGACAGAGGTACTCAGCTCATCTCCGGCTCTATTAACATATTGCCTGGTAGGGTCCCTCCTTTTTAATGAGTGTGGCACTCCAATTCCATACTTTGCCGCATGCATCAGAAAGGTTGCCTCGGTTACGAAACATTTGAAGGAGAAGCGTGCTGGAAGATGTAGGCTAGCTGTCTGTGAGGAAAGATCAAGGGTGCATAGTGAATGACCGATCCCGAAGAACGCGTCAAATCAAAACGTGAGCACTGGCAAGAAGTTTCGTGTACGGCTATAGAAGAGAAACGGAAATATTGTCTCTGAACGATAGTGAAGAAGCTGAAAGCTATTCGACTAAGAGGACCCCGGATAAATTCCCTGAAATCGAGCGTCTGACTCGGATATCCAAAATGTTCAAGCGTCCAAGCTCAAGGATAGCGACAAGCACCGGGCCGAGATCACCGTCAAGCCCGAGAATATCTCCGCTTCAATATTTCTTTTTCCATAACTATGATCGGGGCGATAGTGGCCAACTTTCGCTAATCGTGCGACTCCTTCGAGGTGAGCGTTGTCGTCTTTTCTTTACCTCCTCCGGATTGTCAATGATATAAAAAAAACTAAACTGATTTAATGAATATGACCCGTTTGACAAACGGGAATGACTATTGTCATCTGCATCTCTCTGAGACTTTGTGCTATCTTCCATTATTGCATAACAAGCTTCCCACTGATAATTCTCTTAGTAGGTGCTCGTTCAGTAACTCTAGTTGTCGCCGTGGTGCAGAAATGATTTCTCCGAGTCATTCGACCAATCTCGTAGAGTGTGATTTATTCGGTGTAATTAGCACGCCCAGACGATCACTTGTAACCATTTCATGCCACCACTGGGACGAACTTATAGTACTACTGTATAGGTTCTTTTATAGCACGGGCGACTGTCTCAGGGAAAGAAGACGAGAGCAGGCCGTCTGTTCACGCACTTGATGTTTTCCGCCTTTGACATGTGAGAATAGACCGAAGCTCCATTCATTCATTTCTACTGAGCTTGGTCCTGGCGCACTTGGAATCTGAGAGAATACTTTGAGTGAACATATGATACGACCTTAGGTTGCATGCGACTTCGGGAATAGAGTCCAAGAGTGGGTCAATCATACCAGACAAGTAGTATTGCCTTGTGGACCTGCATGGCGACGACATCAGCACGGCCGAGAGTGCTGCTTTCTTTTAGGATCTGCTCGTGGGCCCAGGTCAACCATTTAAACCAAAAAGGGCGCTTCAAGGCTTATTTGATTCAACACCGGCAAGGTCGAGGAGAAAAGATCGACCAGAGGCGTAAATCTACGAATGTACGACAACAATGGCGCTATTCAATATACCCTGAAAGACTCAAATTTGTCATTCTTCATGTGCCCTGTGAAGTGTCTGATGAACAGACACATCAGTCCAGGAGGTGCCAGTGAGAAAAGCCATACCGAAAAGTGTTCGAACTACCGAGATAATGACAGTCATGGAATATCAGCAGAACCTTAAATCTGAAAATGGTCAGGCTTGGGAAAGACCACTGACCAAGCCTAATGATGCATAAATGTCAGTCGCGTACCACTACAACTCGGATTTGCACGAAGGGATATTGCTCGACTTCTTACCTACAGGAGAACCCAGTTCACGAAGAATGGCAACCAGAATCAAAGATGAAGTCAAGATTCTGAAAGCGCGGGAAAGTACAACCTCTTCTCGGCCGAGACTTCGATGAGATCACCTCCCCACCTTGCGGGCACCCAACGCTGCCGTTCTGCATACATGAAAATGGGTATTCACTTTGTTATACTATGCGTTGACCCTCCGGCAGATTAAAAGGCCCTTTGTTGGAGTCAATATCTCAGCTAGCTTGAAAGGTGCAGTTCCGAAAGCCGCAACGGCCAAGACCCTCACATCGCTCGCCGAAGAGGGTGTTACTGTTCAAATAACACAGTGTATTTTCATTGAGCTTACGCCCGTGATACGACGAGACCCGTAACGCTCATTTTCTCCTGTGATCCTTTACGTCGCAAACCAGAATGACATCGATACTCCCGACACAAACGAACCAAGGCGCTAAACTTGAAATGCAAGGTAGTCGAGAAGGCAAACGGTACCATCCCCGCGCAATTCAAAGGTTTACAAGCAGCCGTTTTTCAGCCAAAGCTTTTGATCGTGGTCGAGTTCGCTCACATATCTCGGTTGGGCAGGTTCAGAAGCACGTCAACAGATTCCGAGCTTTAGATGGGGCAAAGCGGACGGTAAGACTCGCGTTCCACGATATTTTTTGATACCATCCGTGTTGTGTGGATGGATCGGTCAGTTGTTGGCAAGACTTACCCCGTTATATAGCAGCGTGCCGCTCACTGGCATGTTTTTATTTCGTCAGTCCGCGTAGAACAATGCCTGACTCTCTCGCGGGGCCACCTTGACCGGCATCACGTTTACTTCGGGCTTTTTGCAGCTAGCGACGGATGGGTTGCCTCCCCGGGATGCAGCTGAGTTTGTGGAAGACTTTGGATCGGGTTCGACGTGTCCGGACTTATATGGCTTGAGTGTTGACATTTGTGCGCTGTCTCTGGACAGAACTTGTAATCGGGTTTCGAGCACGAACATCAATAGAATTCTACTTCCTGTTTTCTTCGTGTACTAGGGCAACAGTGAATGTTGAAGACAAAATGTGAGACTGCAACAAACTTGAAGTGAAACGAGATTCAGTAAACTTGAAAACATCAGAACGCCATGCTCGAGTTACCTAAATATCCTTAGATTGCCATAATGCCTAGCCATCCCTTCCCAGATCAGTCGCCACGGCTCTGAAATCAGGCTCCTTCATCCTAACAACTACCAGATCATGCTGTTTGATGCTGGCTATGGTTGCGCATAAAAGTGTATGCTCGGAAGATCGAGCTAGTGGTTCCTCTCGCTCGCGTCGGCTGCGCTCGTGCCTCGCTGCATCACCTGAGTCCACGCCAGTATATTCTAAATTTGACGATCATCTTCGAAATCTACACCTTCAACTTGAAGGGCGACTATAACTCGGGAGTTTTCTACACTCCAGTTGTCTTACATAATCATGCTGCGCCAAAGCTGTCTTGGACTGCTCCGAATCAAATGCCACCAGCCATGTCTGATTCATTTGCTGATCTTTGGGCGTCGTCAGCTCCGGCCAAGGCAACTCAAACACAACCCCCACAGAAACTCGGCTCAGATGTCCAACCTCGGAGGCCACAATACGACGCATTTTCGATCCTCTCTGCGTCGCAACCATCAGCTACCAGCAAGCCTGCCGGAAACAACCAGCTCTCGAACGATCGCAAAGTCCGACATTCTCAACCGAATAAAAACGGAGGTGATGCGTTCAGCGCCTTGTTTGCTTCTTCACTGGATGGCGCCGCTGTCAATCGAAATTCAGACCGTGCCAATATGACCATGGCCGAGCGGGCTGCACTCGCACAAAAAGCCAAGGCAACAGAGAATAGCGCCCATTCAGCTCAGGAAAAGCTTGTATCTGCGTCTTCCTCGCTTTGGGATGGACTCGACGCGCTCGCACGCCCGACGACGGCGAGCCCACGTCCGCCTGCATCCGCACAAGGGGGTGCTACGATACAAGATAGTTTTGATTTCGGATTCGATAACGTCGTTGATTCCGAGGCGATTCCATATACAGCACCTTCCCCTGGCAACACTTTGGAGAGTGATGCTTGGAGCCTGTCTGAACTCACATCACCCTCCCCGTCCGGGTCACGATCCGCTCCTGTTCCTACAAACCCAGCACCGGAGTCGAAACACACCAAACTATGGGATCTTGACGAGTTCGAGTCTACAGAACCGCAGACATCTCAGCCCAGCATACATACGCCGTCATGTTCGTTCACTGGTACACCTGGACACTTTGACTTTGGTTATCGCGAGGATGGGCTTCTAAGGGACGAGGATTCCGGTGAGGAGGACACATTTGGTATTCGTGGTAGCAATGGCGGGCATGTCGAGGACGATATCCTGGGAGATCTAGGCAAGCCAGTGGTATGATACCTCCCTATATGCACTTGCATGGTGAAGGCTGACAGGGGTCTCCATTTTTTCTTAGTCACATTCGCATTCGCCGTCTCAGGACCCACCCACATCTACACGGAGTCCGGCTCGCACTGGCGTCTCTCCACCTCCACACATCGCAGGCCAGCTGGTCGAGATGGGTTTTTCTCCCATTGATGCCCGTTCCGCCCTTGTGAATACCATGACAGACAATGGTTTCGACGTGCAAGCGGCGGCAGAGCTATTACTCTCTCAACCGAACCAAGAAGAGTTTATTCGACCATCCCCACAACCATCTGAACCCGAGCAGCGCAGAGATCGCGACAGACATCGTGTTAGCGACCATGCAGTCCGTCGACTGCCAACGCGCACGGAGGCTCATAATCAATCACAGCCCCAACTCGATACCACGGCAGAGAAATTGCTTTCCCAGGCAAGCGAGATCGGTCGCGGCATGTTCAGCAAGGCGAATGCACTCTGGAGGGAAGGGAAAGAAAGGGCGGTCAAGATGTACGAGGAAAGAGCCGCTGCTACCAACGCTGCCAATGGTGCGCCTGGCCTAGATGGAAAGCCACGGTGGATGCGGGATCGTGACCAAATGCCCAATGGGTGGCAACGAACGGAGGCAACTGAAGATCTCAATGCGACCCAAGCTGGTTTCAAAGATGACGAAGAGGAAAAAAATATGAAAGAACGGGAGATGGAGCACCCCCCCGCGTCTCGTCCCCGACAAACGCAGGACCCATTTCATTCGCAGCCGCCATCTCAGGCGAAGCGCGAACGAGAAATCGACCTCTTCAGCGCAGATTCTCCCGTTACCACCTATCAATCACCCTTTCGGCGTGGAAAGCCAAAAGCTCAAGCAACAGCACCTTCCGTCCAGTCGAGTCCCTCGTCTACCTTGTCTACACAAGCAACTATATTCACAACATCCGGCCAGTCGACTTCGGAACAGCCACCCGCGCCGCCACGCGCATTCAAGACGACAATCCCATCATCCACACTTGCCACGTCAACATCCTACAAGTCTGCCGGAACCGATGCGTACAGACGGGGCGACTTTCCCGTGGCTCTCGCAGCCTATATGCGTGCATTATCGGCACTCCCACCGGGCCATATATTGCGTGTGCCCATTTTGACCAATATAGCGCTCGTACGGTCCAAGGTAGGCGAGCTGAGGGAAACGGTCAAGGCATGCGAGGAAGCTATTGTAATCATTCGACGGTTCAGTGGCGGTGAAAATCTTAAAGGAGAGGCAGAGGGTATGTCATTCACAGGTGCCGGGTCATCGTTCGACGAGAAGACGCCAGTGGAAGTAGGGACGGGCAACGTATCCGTGTCACTACAGGGTGGCGGCGGCCCGTCCAATAATAACCTACCTACGTCGGTCGATCTGATCGAGGGTCTTTCGAAGGCGTTCAGGCGGCGTGCCGAAGCGTTAGAGGGTCTCGAGAAGTGGGAAACCGCGCGGACTACGTGGGAAGTCCTGCATAACGCAGAATGGGCAAGCGCAGGCATCAAAGGGGAGGCAATCAAGGGTGTAGGTCGTTGTCGAAGCATGGTCTGCGACGATGCGGGAGCCCCATCCCAATCAGCGCCTCCAAAGCCCAAGCCAAAACCGAATTCTACTCGCCCGTCGCGCCCGAAACCAACACCAAGTTCCTCCGTGTCTCTGCCACCTTCTGCGGCTCTTGACGCTCTCCGTTCGGCCCATGACGCTCAACAAACCGAAGACGCCGCCCGTCTGGCGTGTAAGGACGTTGTGGATTCTCGTCTGACCGCATGGAAATCTAGCCGGGAGGGTAACATCCGCGCACTTCTTACGTCCTTGGATGACACGATCCTCTGGCCCGAGCTCGGATGGCGTAAAATTGGAATGGCGGAAGTGGTGAGCAAGGGACAGGTCAAGGGGGCATACGTGAGGGCGATTGCACGGGTGCATCCGGACAAGGTCGGTCCTACGTTTTGTGCATATGTGCTGCTGGATCGGCTGACGGACACTCGGCGACGTAGTTAAATGCAGGAAATACGACGGTACAACAAAGGATGATTGCGAATGGGGTGTTTGGCGCGTTAAACGAGGCGTGGAACGCGTTTCAACAACAACAGTAATGATGTTCTCGCCAAGTCGTTCGAAGGGAGTGGCAGCGATAGAATTGGATCTATGGGTTAATATATTTATTATCATCGTACGCTTACCAGACGACTCTACCCTCATGATTGCTATACGAATGCTAGTGGATTCGGCGTTTCACTTTACCAGCCTGCTGAACCTCATCCTCAGTGATACCTCTATCATGTAGGTCGACTTCTACGCCCCTTTCTGCGCGACGCACCTGGGAAGGCCGAGTCTCACTCCCCTGGTGTCTGAGGCGTCACGCCAGGCCAAGCAATTGACGTACGATCCGCTTTTTCATATGGTTGTTAGCGATCCTGTCCCATGTCCCATGTCGCCTATGCCTACGGTCCTGGAATATCACTATTGTTAACCCAATAGCGCTGACTCCGAGCAACGCGAACCTAACGCCGTCCTTGGCTGGCGTTGATGATTTCCAGTCGAGTGATGCCACGTACACGATCGCCGTGTCAAGCAACATCACCTTGAGTGATAATATGCCCATGGACTCGGGATGAACAAAGGAATTCACTGCGAAGTATTCTCCCAGTCCGCGGACCCTCACATAATTGACAACCGTGGTGATGCCACTCAGGCTGGCACGGTGTCATCGAGTTTTCTAGGACGGTAAGCTGAGTGCCATTGGCCTCTTCTGGCATGAACATCTAACATCGTAGTATCTAGTATCTCCGCTCCGAATTTTCTACCTCACCATTATTATTCTGTCCCAGGCATTGACGCTTTTCAAACGAGACTGCCACCTTCATCGGTTGGCTAAGCGAACACTAACATACCACCCTTCCTGTGACGCGTTTTACTCTTCCCACTCTTGGTGCCCTCAGCTACTCTACTTGGCATACAGTGTCCTCCACATCGACGGCAAAGTCGAAGGCGAAATATGAAAATGCCAGAAGAGCAAGCGAGCGCAGGCGGAGAAAACGATTTTTAGAATTTGGAACGAGTCCGCAGGGTTTGGCAAGAGGGCACTCAACTATCGATTCATATAAAGCTAAGATCCAGCAGCAGTAAATCAGATTTATAATCATGGTGTCATCAAGTAATAGCTTGCAAGCCATACTACTAGCAGGATTGCTCGGGACAACAGATCCCAGCAGTCATTTCATCTGGGCTGAGTCATGTCGGATAACTCCTGTACGGTATGTTTTATCCCACTGGGGGCTCCCGGTCGTGTATGCATGGCTCTGAACGTCACTTAAATATTGGGATAGTGTTAGCGATACCGTATCAAAATTTAGAAGCGACTCAAAACCAGTGACGTATAATTTCGCTTCAGCAGATGCAACAATGTTATCTGGTACAGTGCCACAAGACAAATTCACTGACGAAGTACAAACAAGTAGTTGTGACGGCTCATACTGGTATAATTATATTTCACAGGCAGTCAGTATCATCGATTTCCCAGTGGCCATGCGTTCCCCCGTCCTGAAGGTGAGATAGTGATCATCGCACATAGTATGTTCCAGTTTATGACGCAGAGTTCGGAAGCATTCCTAAGCACCCTCGAATGCCATCCCACGGAAACGAGCTGGAGTCGTGGTACAAATTTCCCGCCAATCGCTTCCCATTGGAAGATTTTCCAAGTAATGCTCGATAAAGCACATGGCTAAATTAAAAGCTACAACATCGCCGAGGTTCAAGTCTTACCCGCTTTCTAGACCCTGGAGACGCACAGCCCTGTACGAAGGTTACAGTTGGTTTTGTGTAACGTCGGGACTACGAGCCGGAAAATGACTTTTCCTTTTCTTGTACCAGGCCCTTTACAAGACTTGTTAATGTCGAAAACATTTGTACTCGCGATCTCATAACTTGTCTTCGCAGCTTTTAGGGAGGTAAAAATTCCCGTCAGGCTCAATCGCCGTTGCTTTGCACGCCTCGACGTGGAGTTAGAGAGAACAGTTAGGCCTTCGGCCCGAGGCAGTTGTGAGTTTTAGTTAGCAGGGCTAAAGAAGTCATGTCAACAAGATCGTACATACGCCACGCTATAGTGAGCTATCGACGCAGTTAAGGCGCTTCTCCAGCTCTCTGCTAGTTCACCACGATGTAGGAAGGTTCATGAGCTGAGTAGTGTACCCTTGTTCCATGTGTGCTTCGGGATCCCCCTGCGTTATTCTCGATGTTCAATTTCCTCGTACTCGTGTGTATTCCTTCATCTCCTGGGCCCACTCTTCCCGAATTTTCTGTTGACGTTCCTGTTCCTCACGAGCCTGCGTGCAACCGCCTTCTCGTATTCCTCAGTCTCGCACACGCGTCTATTGGACTCCTGAACCCACTTGTATTTCACCTTCTCCCGAAGCTTGTTCTCTTCCCGAATTCGACGTGCGACTTCCTTTTCATGCCATTTCAGCTGGAGTTTCCATTCTTCTTCCGTGACAACATGTTCCTGTTGTTCAAGTAGCCATTCCTCCCGCGCAACGTCGTGCCCTGCGAATTCTTTTTGCCAGTCATGACAAACGGCGTTCATGGTCTCGGGATACACTGGTAAAGTGCAAGAAAGGATTGACCGTCACGAACAGGAAATCAAGGCATCAGGATGCCATAAATGGGGAACCCGAAATGGATATGGGATCTTCCATATAGAAACGGAGTAGTTTCTTCAGATGACTGATACGTATGGATGGTACAGTAAGAAAAACGAAGGTTTCGTTGGTGAAGTTTGAAGACGCACCCATATGGGACTAATGAGCCTGTCATAAAACTCGTGCCGGTGCTGCCCGCATCCTTGAGACTCGTGCCTGTGGAAGGGGACCCTCATAGGATTCAAATAAACGACGAAGGCACTGGAGCAGCCCAGTGTCAGTCCTAATAGATTCAAAACGTACGGGAGGATAAATTCTCGACAAAGAAAGGCGAATACTCGCACTGAAGAGGCGCCTTCCGCAATTCGCTTGCATTGGATGGCTTTTCACTGGGAGAGCACCTCGAGCGACTTGAGCTACATCTGTTATTATGTAACCTGCTATGGAAGCTTCGAGTCAAGGCTATGTCGTCATTGAAATATTGATACTGAGGGCAAGTCGCCTTTGGCAAATTTTGGCCTCGACTCCGAGTCGGAAGCAAAGTACAAGTTCTGAAGGTAAATCTAGCAGACAACACACTGTCGCAGGGGTAAGCGTCCGACCTGTCGCACCACGTGGCACGGATGGGCATTCGCAATGCTCGCTCGGCTTTTTTCTTGAATTCTAATCCCCATCCAAAGAGTTCAGTCAGGTTCACAATCGTGGGCTGTCATAATGGCAGCACACTCCGTATCTCCTCGCCGTTAGAAATTTAGATGCAAGTAAGCTCCCGAACAATTGTCGCGCGATCAATGATCTATGTAGTGTAATACTTACACGGCTAATCTCGAGGCCCTTCCCATGAGGCGGCGTTATCGACCCACGGCTCAGATGAACTCCAATGGGACGTACATGATATGGCTGTGATGCGGAAGTTTTTGTCAACTTGAAGGCGCGGTGGAATCAAGACCTCCATAAGGATCGGACCCTGGGCTCATTCTGTTTTCTCCAGCAGGGTGCAAGCCTTCCTCATTGGAGTTGCAGTAGCGCCCAGTATGGAGCCTGGTACGCTGATTCAGTCCGTCGGGGTAGGAAGGAGATAACTTTAATACTGAAACAAGGACAAGTCTCGGAGATAAGACAGGCCATGTGCTGCCTCAGGCTCCGAGTCGCTCTGGCCCGGGGTTCGCCTTTTTATAGTCCGCTCCAACCAGGCGTAACTAGGGTTTCATCACCATCAGGCGACTATAGCTTGACTATCAGTTGAGCTCGGCGGCGCCATGCTGGCGTCAAATGATACCTGTAACACTTGCAGTTGCCGAACGTCACTAGCCCGTTCATTGTGAGTGGTAAATGGTAAGGTCTGGGTAAGTAGAAAATGAACGTTTATCCTAACTACCACAGCCTACGTTTTATTCCTCGGGTTTTCATCCAACGAGCACACAGCGGCCATCAGTTGCAGTCCAACGAAATTTGAATAGGATTATAATAGCTCAAACCTTCACCTCAGGGTCTAGGGGTCTAGTGCCACCGCCGGCCCACCGCAACCCTTGACAAAGGTTCGCTTGGATGATCGTTTACGTGGCTACTTTTTACCATGACGGCGAGACTCACGACCTGCCATTGGTGAGTGTTGTAATGATATGTGCTAGAAGAAGGCGACTCAACACGACGCGCCGATAAATACTACAATTGGGTCAGAATAGCATACTTATCGAGACCGAGCTCGAGCCTCATCTGACTCGCAACTTTAAAACGACTATCGAGAAGTGAGTATATACAAGTGCTACGAGTACCACCGCCACGGAAAAGGGCTCATAGGAGACAAAACAGACATGTTCATCGTACTCCACTCTTCATTGATCAAACTTCGCCCGTTGAGCGTCTTCACGATCATTGGCTACGGTTATTGGTATTTGGACACAAGCACTTTTGGATTAATCTGGTTATTGGCGAAATGTTTACGGAGCTGACCCACATTCGATTGTCAGTGGCCGATATCAACTTCAAGTACGAGGAAAGCATTTCGATGCAAGGGCGCTGGTGTCGAGAACCCTTGCAACGTAGTCCGAGGTGATTGTCATAGCCACTGCTCGTGATGACAGGTTTGGAGTGGCATCTGTATGACATCGGCAACTCGTCACTCCTGAGTGGCTGGACGTGGCAAGATGTATCATGTGGAAGATGTCAAGATGACATTGGCATCTGGTTCCTCAAGTCTTATGCTGAACGAACGCAGTCTGCAATGAAGTTCGAAATTCTAAATCAGATCGACTAGGAGTAAGGGAATCTAAGGGACCGCATAATAATAGATGGCTACTCTAGCGGAAAGTACATTCCTCTGTTGAATATGTGCACGGAGTGGAAGGGTACGGGATATATATAAACTAGTATTGTACTTCCAGCACGAGAAGTGGTCAGAGGCCCATCTTGGGAACATGTGTAGGACTTACCTTGCTGTAAATGACCAGATCAATACAGTCCGGGGACAAACCAAAACTTGGTTGTTGCTGCGTATGCGTCCCATTTCGAACCAAACATCTTCTGGAGCTCTTTGTCCTCGGCGATCGCACGGCTGATACCCACAGATAGCGTCCAGGCCCACCACACCGCCCAAAGGAGTCCCGACCCGACGGATCCGAGGACACTGCAGTCCACAGCCAAGCTCCCACCAGTCAGATGGGAGAGTGCGACACCAATGACGATCAGCATGGAGCCGGAGTATGATGGGTGACGAACGTAGCCGTAAGACCCGGACGTTACTAAACTGTGGCCGGGAAGGATACTAAGGTCGAAAGTGAAGAGATGGCCGAGTTCTTGGAAACATCGGATGCGAATGAGCACGCCAAGGACAGTCAAAAGTACGCCGGCCAAAAATGAAGGCGTCAGGACGTGAGAGCGAGAGGATGAACATATGCTCGCATCCACGTATGCCGATAACGAGGGTGAAAGAAGTGCACCGAAGCAATGATTCAGTGCGTAAATGATTTCAAACGCGGCGATGAGCCACAAAAGCACGCCGTGAAGCTGTCATCAAAATGAGGGCCGGCGTGAAGGCGAATAAAAAGTGTAATCACCTTGAAGATCGCAGGAGCTATCTGCAAGACATACGCTTCTTCGGTGTGATAACGACCTTTCTCTGGAGTTTTATTAGGAGGCACAAACGCACAATGATTGCTGAATGCCTGGATGAGCACAAGGGCGGCACGAATCAAGAGTACCATAACGACGGGTCAAAGAGCAGCGGAAGGGTGGAGTGAGATGTAATAAAAGCGGGGAGTCCTTTTATATCTGAAACAACAGTACACCCACGTTTGCGACGGAGTGCAAGGACGGGACATCTAGGGCCTAGCCATGGATATGCCCGGATACAAGCCATCTGCGGACCGTGTACACCAGTGCCAGGGTTATATCCAATCTGGCGAAGCCAGCTCGTCTGCGGTAAAAGACGGGAAGAGAAACCAGACGAACCATAAGATTGGTAAGTTTGCGGCTGCAGGAGAGTGTCGAGTTCGCGTGTCGACGCGAGCACCATGACGGGGTCTTCTGAGCCCGACATGGCCCCGCGGCATTTCCAAAGATATGCTCGCCAGCGACGGACCCCGTACGATCCCAATGGAACGAAGGACTGCCGAGCTCACAAACATGTGCTATGAACGTCCGCGGAAAGCGTATCAGGAACTTCAAGTCGGGGTATCTAATGAGTCCAGGGATTACGTAAGAAATGAAAGGGGTGACAGCTGTTTCAAATGCCAAACAACCATTCAAAATAAGCGTCACGAAATATCGTCATCGCCACGGTCAAGAGCACCTGGAACCGATCGATTGGTGCTATCCCCGAGGAACTGAGACTAGTACTGTCCCAGTGTGGCGCAGGTGGAGATCGTATTACACTTGTTCGACAAGTTGTTCACAAACACTGTGTTGGCTTTGTCGCGCGCATTGCGAACAATGGGATCGCACACTGAAGCGACAAAGACACCCGTAGAGTCGATCACATTGATGGGAATTAGCAGCCTGGGACACCTGACTTAACTTACCAACCAGACTCGAACCCACGTTCGTTGTCACGCGCTAACCTGGAGCTACTTTCCTTTTCACCGTCGATGTCAAACGTAATGGAGGCAGGATGGTCTCCATCTTCGTGGAAGTTGAAGCACGTTGCACAGGTGGGAAAAACAACGATGATGCCAGTGGTTGACTTGGTTTCCGACCCTCTTCGCACAGGCTGTACGATACCCTGACCCACAACATCTCTCCAGGTATGCTGCACTCCATATAATCCATATCGTCCAAGATTTACGGATGCGTCGACAACAGTGTATTGGAGAAGATTTCTACATTACCTCCCCTTGTGACCCCATCCGAGGTATTTCAGACATTTAAGCGTATCAACCCTGTGCTGATGCGGCCTCCACAATCATGTAACTAGATCGAGCGTCTGCGTTTCCAAATAGCAGCCGTCCAAAGAAATGAAGCTTTCCTTCTTCATGCAGGAGATTGTGCAGAAAGCTTCGATGCCTGTACGCAGGTGCGCGTGCAATTCTCGTACCTCGACAGAGTCTGGACTGATTCCAAATGCAACAGCAAAACATTTCTGCGAAAATCGGATTGATTCTCTCCTTTTCTCTTATACTGATATGGGGTGCCCGCCTGCCCGTCGTATGCGGAATGCCTAGCCATCGTATTAGCAGTTATTCTCATGATTCTCCATCCAGGTACGCGTCGGTCGCATTGCGGGTCAGTATGCCAAGCCGAGGAGTAGCGGGATAGAGCGAATCGGTGATAAAGAAGTACTTAGCTTCCGGTGCGTTGAGCTAACCTAACTGGCGGACCATTTCTGTTGAACGTATATTTACAGGGGTGATAACATCAATGGGTGAGTTTTCCCATCTGTACAGTCCCTGCCTGCCGTTGTCCTCAAATTGGCCAACCATTAGTTTAGACTCAAACGACAGAAATCCAGATCCCCAACGACTACTCAGGTCAGCGTCGATTCATTAGCTCTCTTGTCTGTCTCACATAGATACAGTGCTTATTTTCATTCCACGGCGACATTGAACTACGTTCGTGGGTTGCTCGCATCTGGATTTGCATCATTGCATCATCCGCGAGATTGGTCTTTATCCCATGTTCGTTCACCCTCCCTTCGGTAGGCTCCATACGCCATTCCTATTGGACCGCTGATCGACATCTCATAAACTACGTTAGAAGCGAATTTGAGAAGATTACAGAAGGGCTCTCTGACGCATTGGACTTTTCCCGTATTATCGGAGCCGATTCCGGCAGAGATAGTGTGCCATTTGAACGCGGTGGCGGCTTGGGCGTCCTCGGCGAGGTAGACTTTTATACCAGGTCCGTCGAACATTCTTTTTCCGACAGTATGATAGACGTTGACATGTTTTGCCCAAGTCACGAGGGTCTTATGCTTGACTATGAACAGGCGCTTACTCGCGAGTCTCCGCTTGTAGGGTCTCAATCCAAAGCGTCACAAGGAGGTTACTATAACTCATCCGCACACTTCTTGTGGATCGGTGATCGGACCCGACAACTTGATGGAGCGCATGTTGAGTACTTCCGTGGCGTCCGCAACCCGATTGGAATCAAGGTCGGCCCTACGATAGGCAACGATGAGCTTGTCCAGTTACTCGCAGGTGAGAGATCTACTTCATTTGAATCACCAAATTTTGACCGTGACTTTCTTATTCTTTATTAATTTTTCGCGTTCACTGCCTTCCCAAGTGGTCAATCCTGACAAGGAGCCCGGTCGTGTCACGCTGATTACGCGCTACGGAGCTAACAAGGCAAGTCGCACTTCCTCGAGTGTATCGGATGTTTCATGACACCCCTTGATCACAGATAGATAACCATCTTTCGGGCCATATCCGTGCCGTGCAAGCATCCGGGCATCCGGTCGCCTGGGTGTGCGATCCCATGCATGGAAAGTAAGCCATTCACGTACCCCCTCCCGCCTACTTTCCTGCCTTGATGGGATACTGAAAGAGGATTATCCAACTCTGCAGCACGCTCACGTCCGGAACGGGTCTCAAGACACGCCATTTTGGGACGATCATCAGTGAATTGACGTCTTGCATCAAGATCCACACAGCCTGCGGCTCCCGCTTGGGCGGCGTCAGCCTAGAATTTACGGGTGAACTCAACGAAGAGGGGTTCAGCGTCACAGAATGTCTTGGCGGTAGTATGGAACTTAGCGAGGAAGAACTCGGGTTGAGATATCAAGTACGTTTTTTTGGGTCTGGCCCTACTTCTTGATCCCATTCCGAACATCTCCGATCAGTCATTCTGCGATCCCAGACTCAATTTTGAACAATCCTTGGGTAAGTCATTCGAAGTACCGATTGCGACACCGGGCTCACACGCGGTCACGCGGACCTCGGTAGACGTTGCCTTCTTGGTATCCAACTATTTCAAAGAGGCACGTCGCGGAGTGTCTGGAGAAAATGACATCTATACCGCGCTCGGAGGAAAGAAGTAGCGCGGTATCGACAATATTGGTGTGAAAAACTGAACGGTCGATCGAACTGAACGGAATAACGAATGTTGTATTGTACCTGTACACGTGCTTCATGAATGTCCTACTGGTGGAAGCCGGGAAGTAGCCCACCCAGAAGAAAGAAACCGAAATTCTCGGGCCAGAATATGGAGTACCATGTAGCGCCTTTCTATCATGAGAGATCGAAACCCGCGCCCGATGAAATTGCCTGAAGGAGCTTATCTCGAAGCACGCTCTCACTCGTGTACCTCGGAAGCTAGATAAAACAATATATGTAAACACGAAGAGAGGGAGACAGAATTGATTTCACCTTCAACAGGTTGACGCATGTGCTTGAAGTAGGCAAGCGGTGCTGGTCGCTGCCAGCATCCCGAATTGCAAAGTACGGGTTCAATTGCTTAAATCCCCTTCACGTTGTCCCATCGTCAGCAATCCATCCTAATCGTCACGTGTACTTACAACAACGGTGGTCGACTGCAGCTGGTGACAAAACGCAAAAATGCACGCCTCTGTTCTTGGTCGAAGCCCTCCAGGACCTAGGAAGAAATCAATATTGTATTGCCGCTTTCGTCGTCATGGAACTTACCTTCCAGAATGCTTGGATAGTTGGCTCGTCATTGTCGTACAGCCCGCCATAATTGGTGTGCTCTCTCAAATCGTTCAAGTCCACAGGGGCATTTACACCACCGAGTAAAATCTGCAGCTCTTGTTGATTGAACATGCTGAAAGAAGGCGTATGTGAGCACCCTGCTCTCATCTCTTCCCGTCTAGTGATAAGGTCGGCGAGTTGTTTCGGACACGCACCGGAGCCATTTCGGGTCTACTATCTCCGAGAGACCTTCGAAGAACGCTTCGCTCTGCAGTTTTATTTGCTTGCTGAGCTTGTAGTGGGACATGAGGTAAATATATTGCAGTCTGTTCTCTCTCGTCACGGGGATATTACCACCGTTGTGAATGAGATCGATGGCTTTCGCAACTCCAAATTCTATTATTAAATATTCAGACATTCGAGACAGACTGGTATGTCCTAAATGCACGCACCTTCAGTGGCGACGGTGAAATTCAGTGACAAATCGTCCATATTACCTGTATAATTCTTGAGGAAAATGAGCCCCTGGTACAGATCTGGGTCTAGAGATGCAAGATCGTCAAGGAAGCTCTGCTTTCCAAGCCACTGAAACGTTCTTTAGCCGACCGTCGTTCACCACCATCCACCTTACCTTCGCGAGGAAAAATCCAGCGAATGCTACCTCCACCAAAATGCCTTCATATAGTGCTTTCCCCAGAATGCGACCTATAAATCGATACCAATTGAGGCTGTGTGCTGCATACCAGGAAATAATTTTATCTTAGTAGTCCGAGCGATGGAGAGGACCATGTTAAACAGCTCACGCTCGGTAGCATAGGAATGAGGATTGGGATAGATCTCGTTTTTCTTGTTCGCAAGCCACAACCCACGATCCGTATCGAATGCTTCCTTGCATAATGAGGTGAAGAATTCTTTAAAAACACCACCGCCATCAATTCCGGCCCTTTCGTCGTAATGTGTTCAGAATTCCCAGAAATAAGTGCTTGGAAAAACGAACTCACTCGGGTTCTCCGAACTGGTCGATGAAGGTGATGCTGATTGGAGCTCGAAGGTCAACGTCCGAGAGTCGATCGTATCCGTCCTCAGCAATATGGGTTCTCCTGATGTCTGCCTCCGTCCTGCCTCTGCGCGAAAATTGGTCGAAACCCCTATTCATCATATCGCTCTGCACAAATCGACGGAAAATGTGGACCCGGGTTTCGAATGGTATAGCAAACGGAATGTTGTTGAGTATTCCTAGTCGTGGAGATAAACGAGAGAAGTGGGCCAGCTGCCGACGGGCGCTAGAGGGAGGCACCGAAGCCTCGTCGACTTGTTGTTCCTCGTACCTGAGACATACAATGAAATTTATGACACACGTTCAAGCCAGAGGAATTCATACACGGCCGCCTCAATGAAAGAGTTCATATCTATCTGAGAGCTCACGTGCCAATGATCTTCTGGCATGAATGGTCTTCGAGATCTGTACAAAGGGTCAATTAGGCTCAATCCAAATGAATGATGTCGATCGCACTCTCTAGCGTGGATCGCCTGTAAACACTTGGTAATCCTGTCGCGTACGCCGCCCCAAGAAAGGTTGAGCCCAGGGGCCATCGTTTCCTGTATTTTCGCTTGGTCATCTCTCCAGTACAACGTAAAAGCAATATTGAAAAGGATTCGCGAGAATGGAATCAATTCATTCAGGGTAAGTGTAGTGCGAGAACCGGAGAAGAACTCGTCGTCACTCATGGTAAGGAGCGATTGCGTGTACAAGTCGGTAAGGAGAAGTAATGGTGGCCAGTATGAACCGAGGGAGGGATCTTGCCGAGTCGGTCAGGGTTGTGTATGTGGTTAGAAGATATCCCAGACACATACCCATAAGCGAAGAAAGATTTTCATCGCGGCCAAGCGGAGTTGTTCGAACATATTCGCGGTATATCTCACGTACGAGACCCCCGCTACCATACAAGAGTAAGGTGGTAAGAGCCTTGTCCTTCCTCGTAGGCCAGACAACGTTGAGACTCAGTAGCATCGGGACCAGGTCTGAGAGCAGTTCTGGATGCTTTTGCGCGACTTTTAACATAGCACTTAAGTGATTCGGAGACGGTAACATTTGCAGACGCTTTCGGGTCCGCGAATCAACGGGTGGGAGGGAGGATACAGAAATTTTCACGGGATGGCCAGAATCTGAGTCACTATCATCTGCCCAAGATGTTGGTGCTCGAGAGTTCTGCGACTGCGGTGGTTCCAGAGCATGAAGCGGCAACACATTTAACAAGGCGCAAAGGAGCTGAAGATAAGTCTTCAACGATGACACTGGAAGAGTGGGATATCGAGGCGGGGTAAAGGCAAGGAGATTTGCAATGATGTTGACTTGTGACGAAGTGGATGTAACGGCGATAATGTCTGGAATGCACGACGATAGCACATGCATATAGGCGAGAGGGAGTTGGCCGGATAGTTCTGAGAGTGATGTAAGAGGGATACGATAAGGCAGTAGGGGGAGTGCAAAGATGCGTGAGATGAAGTCTCTGAAGCACAGGGTAAATAATTCCTGCGACGATGTGAGCTGAGTGAGCGGGAGATGAAGAAGCTTCACAAGATAAGGGATTGATGAATTATCCTTGGACTCTGGTTCCTGTGTGATGCGATGAGTTATTAGAGCCTATGTCCGGCCCTCTGAGAATAAAGTTTACTAACGATCGTCATTATGGCACATGCGAGGTGCTGGTAGATACCTTTGCGTGTGACCCACTGTGAAACGCATAGTGGCAAGCGAACCCCGGACGGTCCAAGGAGAGTCACGGCCAATGATGAATCTAGAAGTTTGCACAACACCCGGAGGTGTGGCACGGCAGCGGGAACACTGGAAGGTGTTACACAACAAGTCGCCTAACCGATGCGATCGACTCACCCCGCCGCGTTTGATATGGAACGGAGTAGCAGGACAGAAACGCGACACAGAAGACTTATCCAGTGATCTCGATCAGGGCCCAGCGCAGGTCCAAACAACAGCGCTGCAGGGCGCCAGGGTTAGAAGACACCGCAAGTCAGGAGAATATAAAGCACCTTCATCTTGAGACATTCTTGCAGACCATATACCGAGAAGTTCCTCGTCTCGTCCAACAAGAACCAGACATCGCAAGGCTGTGAGGCCAGTGACTTCTTCCAGGAATGCTTGACGCAATTGCTGCCGGATGCGCCGAGATTCACTTGCACCACGCCACCACGATTGTATTCGAATGGCATTCTCTTCTCGCTTGCGCTGCGCTTCCCGCTCCATCCTTCGAGCTCGCGCTTGGTCCATAATCGCAGCTTGGGATGAGGCTGAGATGGATCCTCCTAGGTTAATCTCGCGCCGCCTAAGTTCGTTTCCAAATAGGGGAAGCATGTTCAAAATATCGGTTCGTCGATACGGTGACTGTCTTCTGGTAGCAGTAAGCGACGAGGGAGGCGTCGCAGCTTGTGTGATTACGTAACAAATGGCCTTACTAAGACCTGGAAGCGCTTGTCGTGTGCAGTCATGGAAATGTCACAGAATGTCACATGTCACATATGCCCCATTGACTCAGGCTCCACTCGGCGGTTGTGCCCAGTTAATGGCAGTGCAACTTGGATACTAACGATTTCCCCCTGCACCATCGACAAACAGTTCTGCATCCTGGAATCGATCCAGCAAGGTCTATACACCATATGCAACATACCCTGCACATCCGATTCACCTCATATGGCTTCGATGTAGCAGTGGCACTGATCCGCATTGATAGTGTTCCACAGCACGGTGAGTTGATGGGTTCGATGAGACGTCTGGGGTGATGGATAGGTGGTGCGTATGTGGTTCAGGTGCGTACGCTGTCTCGCGTTCGTATCACTCATACTAACTACATCTTTATGAGTCATTTCGTTGCACAGTGCACTGCGCCATCATCGTTACACTGTTCCATGGCATTTGGAACGTTCTCGCTGGTGGTGTGGATGACTCGGGTACGTGCGCTTTGATCGTTTCATCTCGCCAGCGCTGATTCACCTTCTCTACAGCTAA
The DNA here is from genome assembly GCA_038089855.1 of Royoungia palumana. Taxonomy (NCBI): domain Eukaryota; kingdom Fungi; phylum Basidiomycota; class Agaricomycetes; order Boletales; family Boletaceae; genus Royoungia; species Royoungia palumana. Next base: position 23,735 of record JBBPLQ010000392.1, read on the forward strand.
CAGTCGCGATTTGACTCGCTTTGAGTCACAGCGTGCGCTGCTTGCTGCTTCATCCATCCGGCACTCTCTCCCATCGATATCGACTCGATTAGGATCGCTTTTCCGCTCTGAGTCGCCCTTAATGTTACCCTTCGCCTGCTGGCCCGATATCTTGCTTTGGTGCGTTCGTTTCGACGACGCACTCATTTTTGATGTCTCCAGGACGTTCCTGGTCACTGTGGGCGCAGGCTCCGTCAGTCTTACGGCTCAAATCGCCCCCGACGTCATCCTTTTTTTTTTTTTTTTTTTTTTTTCCTCGTTTATTGTCCTTTGGGGCGTTGCCCCTTGGTAGACATTTACATTCGGTAGTTTACGCTCTGTTTGCCTCGACTTCTTTTCATCACCTTACGATATCTTTATGAATGTGCCGGTTCTACTTGG
>JBBPLQ010000393.1:0-24145 GCA_038089855.1 Royoungia palumana
AATCGATGAAATGAATGCGTCAAACCAGATTATAGGTCGAAGGGGGCAGATCCAGGTGCAGGAGGTGAAGGACAACATCGGAGGGGATTGGAGCTGCAATACCGACGGAGTAGGCGTCCACAGGGCCCAGGAAGCTCCCAAACGACAAGATGATGACGACGATGACGAAACGAACATGTTGAGTCAGATTATAGGTCAGTTCCAGGTACCAGAGGCAAAGGTCGACGATGGTGTGGATCTGGGCCGCCAGAGCGATGGGGCAGGTGTCGACAATGACAAGGAACGTCATGGAGATGTCAGCAACGAGTGCGTCGTCGAAACGAATGCACTGGATTGAGATACCGGGCCAGGAGACCATCTACAGGTCCAGGAGACGAAAGGTAACATTGAGGGTGATTCAGAGCAGCAAAACGATCATGATCGAGTCGATATCAATGGGAGAGAGAGCAGGATGGATGAAGCAACGAGCAGCGCACGCTGTGACTCAAAACGAGTCAAAACGCGATTGCTAGCTGCAAAGAAGGTAAATCAGTGCTGGCGAGACGAAATGACCAATGCGCACATACCTGAGTCATCCACACCACATCCCAGTCACCTTACACTGCCTACCGACCATTTGAACACACCGCAGTGTTGTGGCAAGCTAAAATGGCGACTTAAAGACGTCTGTACACAGTGTAGGAGGTAACTCACTCACCCCCTCATCAGATCGCACCAAGGCAAGATCTGACCATTCTGTGTAATCATATACCTTACATATGGACTGGGTAAGGTGTAGAATCAATCCAAAGCAGTGATACATGAAGACGGACGAGCTAGAGTCGATCCAGGAGGCGCACATAGATTGGCAAGTTTAGCCGAGCCACGACTTACCATATATGGACATCGCTCAAGCGCATTGCCATGGCCAGCCTTTGCTTGCTTTTGATTGTAATATAGTCTATTGATATCCCAAATGCCTCTGGGTACATGTGCTTTACTAACCAAAAAATGGAAATAAAAAATCCTACTGAGGCAACGACTCAGGTGAACGGCTAGTTACATCAGCTCACTACTGCCCCGGCGTCTGTTCCAGCCACTGGGTCACCGCCAGTAATATCAACTTGTACCTGGAGAGGTGGCACGATAAACTGAAATCCTGTTCGTTAGGCAATAACAGAGATGGTTCCCATGGTCATTGCAGATGTGTCAAAAAGAGGTCGGGCCGTAGATGATGCAGGAACTGGATTGCAAGTTTGTGTAGAATGAAAAGGACGGCGTAGGAAAATAACCGACCGAATTATTGGAGTCCTTGGTCAAGATCTTCCATAAAATCGAAGCGTCTTGCGTGAGCACATCTCTCTTGATAATACCTTGCAGTGGAATCGCTGGCAAAGCATACGCCTCGCTCTGTGATGTAGATGTCTGAAAAGCCAGCCCAGATGAAAATACCCTGTCGCTCAATGCCTGCAATTGCTGTGAAGACGGCGGGACGATCAGACGGTGTGACACCTCCTGTGAGGAATGAGCGCTTGAGCCCTATAATCATTTACACTGAACTGATAGTGGGTTCTCCGTCATGATGCCAACGAGGACGTCGTTCTTATAGTTCTTATAAACGAGGGTTTAAATCCTAGGGAAGCAACAACCTATGCCCCGAGATTCCACAAGCTTTTGTGCGCGGCTTTCGTCGGATATGTATGCCCTCCCAAGGTCTTTCCAAGCAACCAAAATGTCAACCCTCTCTCTTGCGTACAATGTGAAGCACCAGCCTCAACACCAGATTGATTAGCTACCCTCCTAGCACACTCTCGTCACGAATCGCATTATCTGAGAAGGATATACCCATCAATAATTTACCACTGGGCTGATAACAGAAATACCTCGATGTCATCCAACTCCACACATCGGTATGAGCGGGGATCAAAGATGATCATAGCACCTTGCTACTTACCCTGGTCTATATTGGACGATCGCGAATCAACTGGCTTTTCGCATCAACGATGAGGTAGATGCCATTCTTCAAATGGATCAAATATGCTGTATCACCTCTTGGAGATGCCAAAGTGCTCAATATTCTCCAGATAGTGCGATAATCATGGTGTTTCATCAGGGACGAACTCCGGCCGTCACCAAGGTTCGGCTTGTATAGTGATGAAGTTGTCGTCCTAACAGCAGTGATCCCAGACTTGGCAAAAACACATGTTATAAGCCAGGTAATAAAGATCTTAATGGATTTGAACCAAAAAAAAAAACAAACCTTCCACAACGTGTAAAACCTTTCCCCTCCCAAAATGTTAAAATTTTTGTGTGCAGCAATTCGCAACATCAAACCACGAATACTCATCTTGCGATTCAAATTGGAAATATTCGGGTCGACTAAGTTATGGTAGGCGTGTGTCAGCACGAGCGTCAGTCAATGCAAGTGTGGCGCACGGTAAAACACCTTACCAAAAACACGCAAATGACGTGGGCGACGATGTCAATTCATGAACCAAACGATGGACCTTATTGATCGAAGCAGTGAGCCGACGTGTCGAGTCGTATGACTCGGAGCGAACCGAAAAACGATGCAAACATGAGTGATAAAACACAATGGGCTTGAGACAGAAAGGAAGAAGGTATTGCACCAATCTCGTTTCTTATCCAGGGATAATGAGAGGTCGCAAAGCAGTAGGGAAGGAGTAGATTGGAGACAAAGACTCAAATGTGAAGGAGTAAAACTCCGAGACGACCGGCCGGAGACTGTTTGCGACTCTGTCGTCTACGATTAATCAAATGATCGATGACACCTTGAAATTATTTCTTCATCCAATTTCTGAATTACGATGTGTAATTCATGGAGGAGCCGATCAGGCCCGCTATTAATAGACCACGAAAAAATGATTGGTGAATGAGATAGGCACGCAATGTAATGGGAAGATACATTTACAGCGAATGAGTTATTCCGTAGGCGGTTTACCAAGGATTGTCCAACGCATTCCGACGCTCTTTCGTCCAGCAAACATCTATTCTGTCAGGTCTGCAGCGTGTGGCTCAAGATTGTGTATGGGGAATAGTGTAGTTAACTTTCTTCGGCGACGGACTTGAGTTTTCTGACTTGCTCGTCGTACCATTTGCGGATCTCGATGGTTTTAGAGTGCATGAACTGGAGTTCCTCACGGACAGCAACAAGTTCCTCTGAATCGCAACGACGCTCCTCCAGTTCCTTGTTTTTGGCTGCGAGCGCCTCTGCTTTGGCAGCATCAGAACGCTTCCAGTGGTCCACTTCGGCGGTCAAAGTAATGATATCATGGTCCTGAGCTTCATTAGACGCCTTTAGGGTCTCAAGTTCCTTGTGTGCGGCTGCGAGCTCCTCTGCTTTGGCCACATCGGAACGCTTCCAATAATCCACTTCAGCGGTCAGAGCGGTGACCTCGCGATGCTTAGCTTCATTAGGCGACCTGAGGGTCCCGAGTTCCTTTCGTGCGGAAGCCAGTTCATTTTGTAGCTCTCGCACGGCTTTCTCAAGACTGATCATTTTTTCGTCTGACGGATTCGGTGTCAGAAAACCTGCGTCAGCATCACGACGGTCTAGATCTGATGACGTACGTACTTGATTGCTCATCCTGAGATATGGTTCTTTCTCCAGGATCCACACTCTGCTGGGTTGTCAGATGTAATCAAAGTAATTAAATATCACAAGCATATGAATGGAAGTACACGTACATGGCGATTCTGAACGTAGTGGGAAGGAAGGATATCACCGAGATTCTGAACCGTGACAGTCTTGCCATGACCAATTGCGATATCGTAGTTTTCCGAAATCGTCACTGTCCAGACCCAGTCGTCGTAGCCAATGTCAGAGCCAATTTGCTCGTGTGTTGTGGTATCCCAAAATGTTATTAACGGCCCGGCAGAGGCTACGATGAATGTGCGATTTCTTGGTAGAACGATGCACCCACGCTTCTCTTTGCCGTCGATGCGGATGGGCCATCGTGAGAGCGTCTTTCCGGCGATTGCGTCAAGGTAGTGGATCCTGCCGTCGAGGGAGATGACATAGAGGTGTGTATTGTCGCCCCATCCAAGGCATTGGTTGAAGGATGAACGTTAACCAGCTTTGATTGGAAATTCGACAAGGAGACGGCCGTCTTCGCTGCTGTAGACGCGAACAGAGCGATCCCACGTGGCGGTGGCGAGAAGGCGTCCGTCAGGCGAGAATTTCACTGCAACCAAATCGTCGTCGTGTTTCAGCGTTTGCAGTCGCTCGCCCGCCAAATTCCAGACGCCGACGGTCGAGTCATCCGATCCGCTCGCAATTTTGGTCCCGTCTGGAGAGATGTCCACCGCAAATACTCTTTTTCGATGTCCCTTCATCATCCTTCCCACAGGTTCATGGCTCTCCGCACTCCACATCGACACGTCCCCATCCGACCCGCTTGCGATCCATCTTTCATCTCTTGAGACAGCCATGCTGCAGATGACCTTCCCCACATTCATTGGCGTTCCAACTTCTTGACCGTCCTCCAACCGCCATCGTTGAATTTTGCCTTCCCGCCCTGCACTCAGGACATGTCTGCCCTCCATGATAAAAGCGACTGAGTATATCGTCTCGCTCCCGTCAATTTCGAGTATCCTTTGCTGATTGGTAATGGGAGGAGTGCCTTCACTCGATGCTTGGGGCATCGTCACCGACTGGTTCCTTCCTACTCGCCTGTCGCCATGGGAAACGGAGTCGGCACCACACTTTCATTGTCCATCAACCCAGGCTCACTGTTCTTTGATGTTCTGAGCGATCTGCGATCCATTTTTGGTCGTTGGGACAGTGGCAGAAAACAGGGTACGTGGACGTCTACTCGCAAGTGTATGGCACGTGTCCCTAATCAACACCCATCAGATCAGCGCACTACTGCCCAGCTTATGCCCCCGGCGTCTGTTCCGGCCTCGTCACCACCGGTAGTATCAATTTGTATCCGTGGGGGTGGCACAATAAACTGAAATCCTGTTCGTTAGGTGATAACAGAGATGTTTCCCAGGGTCATCGCAGGTGTGTCACAAGGAGGTCGAGCCGCGGATGACGCGGGAGCTTAATTGCAAGTTCGTGCGGAATCAGAAGGACGGCGCAGGAAAATGACCGATCAAATTATTGAAATCATTGGTCAAGGTTTTCATAAGGTCGAGGCATCTTGCGCGAGCGCATCTCGACCTTGATAATACCTTGCAGTGGAATCGCTGTCAAAACGTACGCCGTGTTCTGTAATATAAATGTCTGCATTTGCTGTGAAAACGGCGGGACCATCAGACAGTGTGACGCCTCCTGTGACAAATGAGCCCTAGAATCACTTACACTGAACCGATTGTACATGCGTCCAACGAGGATCTCTATCATGATGCCAACGAAGATGCCGTTCTTATAAACGAGGGTTTTGAACTCGGCGAAGTAACGACCTACGCCTCGAAATTCCACGAGCTTTTGTGCACGGATTTCGTCGGATATGTATGTCTCCCAAAGGTCTTTCCGGGCAACCAAAATGTCAACCCTCTCTCATGTGTACAATGTGAAGTATCGCCCTCAAAATCAGATTGATTAGCTACCCTCCTAGCACACTCTCGTCACGAATCGCATTATCTGAGAAGGATATACCCATCAATAATTTATCACGTTCCTAAGCTGATAACAGAAGTACCTCGATGTCATCCAACTCCACACATCGGTATGAGCGAGGATCAGAGACGATCATAGCACCGTCTTAATACTTACCTTGGGCCATATTGGGCAATCGCGAATCAACTGCCTTTTCTCGTGGACGAGATGGTGGATTCCATTCCTCAAACGGACCAAATGTTGTATTCTGTATCACCTCTTGAAGATGCCAAAGCGCTCGATATTCTTCAGATAGTGCAACGAACATTACGTGGTATCAGGGGCGAAATCCGGCCGTCATCACGGTTCGGCTTGTTTGATGACGAAGGTCCTAACAGCAGTGTTAGTGATTCCAGACTTGGCAAAAGCACGCATTACAAGCCAGGTAATAAAAGAAAAACCTTCCACAGCATGTAAAACCTCCCTTCTCCAAAAACGTTGTGTGCAGCAATTTGCAACGTTAAACCACGGATACTCATCTTACGCTTCAAGTTGGAAATATCCTGGTTTGACTAGGTTGCCGTAGGCGTGTGTCAGCGCGAGCGTCAGTCAATGCAAAAATGGCGGGAGATGGGTGAACCCACAGTTACAAACTCCATCTCATAGCAAACACTGGCGGTGATGGTGGTTGTTTTCGTGCGACCAACTGTACCGAAGTCGACCGAACGCTTGTCTTCCCACACAATTGGACTTACACTTTTAGACTACACCTTCCGAGTCCGTGTTGATGTAACGTCCGACTTGAAACGTTCATTCCTTCGTACATCCAGCATACTTCCTCTGAGAAGGCCAGAGTACGTGGGCACGCGCGTGCATTGGCGGAGCATCGGCCTAACTTCCCAGCGTTACACGCCATACATTTTGACCGTGTCAACCTGTATGTACCGCACACTGCGATTATGCACAAAGCGAGTCCAGTGTGCCGCATTGTCTGTCTTTCGCTGACAAGTAGCCACAGATCTTATCTCAAATCGGCGTGCGCGTACGTCAAACATTCATGCATCGTGTTTCGGCTTCATGCATGAGATAAGAAATCATTCTGACGATTTTTCTTTATGCTTCGTGCACGTTTCCCATTTTTGGAATCACGAAATCGAATATCTCTCGAAGAACCGTTCAGCGCAGGCTAAATGGGTAGATAATGGTGGAAAATTTGGCTCAGTGTCGTTATTTCAACAGTATATCGTGGTCCTTTCACCATACAGCCCACCGAACGACTTGCCACCGATTGCAGTGTGCTAATGACAGGCCGCCACAAATCTTACCCTAGTACGTCGAACATTCACCTTTAGTGCGCAATGTGTTGTATCATAGTCGTTTCCCGTCAAAGCGGACTTCGTGCCTTCCCTCAGCATAGAACGAACGAACGACGACGCCACTGGTACCGATGTCAACAACTCCAGAGGCACAGAACAGGCCACAGCGCTCGTTTCTTCTGATAAATAGTCGAGAATATGCATGGTGAGCCTCAGAACTCAGAAACCTCTATCAAACCCACTTGAAGACGAACATGTGCACCAAATGGGAATACTACTGCTCAGAGCACTCACGCAAATGGTCTCAATTCGTGGCTTGTAACACCAAAAACTGCACGAATGTCGTGGCCATGGAGGGCCCAGCAAAAACGCCATGCGATCTTTGCAAGGTAATGCCACGGAACTGTTCTGTCCTTTATCGTAAAGCTTTGATTGACTCCGTCGACTTTGAGCAGACGAAATAGGATCCAGAGTTCAAACGTACTTGTGGTGCCTCCTTGCTACAAGGACTCGTTTAGCCGAGCGTCATGATTGGGCGTCTCTTCAACTAACCTTTTCAATATTTCCTCTTTGACTACGCAGATCCCGAAAGAAGATTTTATCATTTACTAATATCATAGCCTCTACTGTGAGTTTTCGATTTCCTTGATCGCTGAATCCTCTCTGAATACCCGCCATCATTTGCATCCTAATCATCGTAGAATGTCTACAAGATCATCTAATCAAACTTTATCATCCCCTATTTCAGACACGCGAACTTTCCCACATCTACATATGTTTATTTTATTTATTTCAATTTGTAGCAATAGCTCTTAGACTTCATTGTATTCATAGATCAGCGTAATACGACTTTGGCACACTCGTGAATATTTCCAACACTCTAACCGTCCCGCTCGAATTCTGAATTGACCTCGGAGAACCTGGTTGAAATCAAGTGGAAGCTTCAAGTTAACGCCTCAAGTTCAAGGCCGCCGCAATCAATCTATTGGTGTGTCCATTTCCTCTGGGGGTCCCGCCCGCTGAAGCGTCGGGGCTAAGGAACTGAGGAACTATTTCGTGCGCTGATCACGTCGATGGCTTGCGACTTACCTATGCGTGGGTGCAGCGTAATACGCGAATTATTCTGACAAGTTTTGTCTCCCGTAATCCATGCTCCTTCAAGGTTGTTTCGTTATAGGAGCTCCCCTCGTGGCATCACCCACAGCCCCATAGGTCGCGGCCGCTAAATCCTGTACCAGTATCTGCAGAGGCACAGAAAAAAACGTTTGGTTGAATAATCGGGCTGGCGTGCCTCGGTGAAGATCAGACCATTCGACGATTATGTGCGTCCGTTATGTTTGTCATTGTCGCCCACACCCGCAAAGTTGGACCGAGGGTAATGTCTGCAGCCAATCTGTCAACGGAGAAGCGTGCGAGAGCACTCGAATCGCCCGTGTTCGATTCCAAGTATCCTGCGAACGCTGCAAGGCATGCCGGTAGCATCATATGCACCAACTCACTTTGTAGATCGTGGGGAACGCCAACACTGGCTACCGCAATCGTTGTTCTCCAAAATCACTCGTGGAGAGTCCAATTCAGATAGATAGACACTCGTTACTGTTTGATGCTGATGTAATTACTGAACCTAGACAGCGTGAACTAGTTTGTCTTTGATGGGGGTAGTATACTTACACATTGTATGCGTCGTCAAACCGCTACCTGTTACCCTCGATACGTGCAGTAGGCCCGCTGTCGCTACAAGAGCGGTGTTCATTGATTGTAACATGCCGCTTTGTAGTACGCCCAAGATCCTACCAATAAGGAACATAATCCTCATTACTTAGGGTGCGCTGATTCGGCGCACTGCGGAGGAAACGAACTCGGTGATGGGCCAGCGCGGATGCTCATTCAAAGGGATGGTCGGCCGATCTGTGGGCGCGGTGTTGCGTCAAGAACGGACCATCGCCCATAGAGGGGTAGCGTTCAATGTATGTGAACATTCGTTGCGCTGACCGACGCGTGTTATTTCAGGGGAGCTCGCGCGCTACGCTTGGGCCGTCAACGCTGTGATTGGGTAAGCCGCATCTGCTAGATCTGATCCGCGGGGCGATTCTGACGAGTGGATGGTTGGCGCGCGATGGCAAGGGAATACCAGCTTCGTTATATGTGATTTGTTCCTGGTGCAACGTGATTGTCATGATGGCGCGTGGATCGGAGGCGGCGTGCGCTATCGGACTTGTCGGTGCGCTCTGGTTTCGCGTGTGGCGGGCCCCACGAGCAGGGTGCCTAACGACGCGTTGCTCCCACTGTGGGCATCCGGGACCCGAGCGGGCTCTATCGGCAACAGAGCGGCCGAGAGGTTATCTGCTAGATGCCGAATTTAGCCGTGAGCGGAGGTAATATTTATAAATAGATAAATGCGATTGGCTAGAGCGGCTGATTGAATCACAGGCATAAAATGGACCTTTCGGACGGAAATAGCCGGAACGAGCCCTTTTTCGCTTTTGAAACTCTGGCCCGCTCGTCATAACCTACTTGCTCGTCGTCGTCGACGCTTTCAACGACGATGCTCACCATCACTCCGAGAGCTCGCTATGCACTCCGCTCACTGCGCCGCCTTACTGCTGGCATGGCCACGGTCACCCCCCGCATTGGCGATACAAAGGTTCCCATGTCGCTCCTCGAAAAGGGTGCGTACATCAACTACCAGCGTATCGAGGACAACCTTGCCATCGTTCGCGAGAGGTAATTCCCGATCTTGCTCATGCCTTAGGCGAGCTTTTCTGACCGTTCGTGTTAGGTTGCGTCGCCCACTGACATTGTCGGAGAAGATCGTCTACGGCCATTTGGACGATCCTCACAACCAAGATATCGTCCGGGGTGTTTCTTACCTCAAACTTCGTCCCGACGTGCGTCTGCCCCTCGTTCTGAGCGTGTTCTTAGTTGACTCAACGGGTCGTTATCGTGTTAGCGCGTGGCCTGCCAGGATGCGACCGCTCAAGTAGGCTTATTTCCATGTGCTCCGGTCCGATATTTGCTTATGTAATACAGATGGCCCTCTTGCAATTCATGTCGGCAGGCATGGACACCGCTGCTGTCCCCACCACCGTTCACTGTGACCACTTGATCGAGGCTCAAGTGGGCGGTGTCAAAGACTTGGCCCGCGCAGTCGATATCAACAAGGAGGTTTATGATTTCTTGGCAACAGCCACCGCCAAGGTGTGTTGGTTCCTGTTTCCATACATTTAGGCCTAACCTATCTTGTGTGGGAACCCGCTCTAGTATGGACTTGGCTTTTGGAAACCCGGTTCTGGTATCATTCACCAAATCATCTTGGAGAACTACGCGTTCCCAGGTGGGCTTATGATTGGTACGGACTCGCACACACCAAATGCGGGTGGTCTCGGAATGGTAGCGTGTGGTGTTGGCGGTGCTGATGCCGTCGATGTGATGGCCGATATCCCCTGGGAACTCAAGTGCCCCAAGGTTATCGGTGTCAACTTGACTGGTAAGATCGGCGGGTGGACGACTCCCAAGGGTATGCTTTTCCTCTCATTATTTCTTTGCTTTGGTCGTTCATGTTGTCTGTCAAGATGTGATCCTCAAGGTTGCTGGCATCTTGACCGTCAAGGGTGGAACTGGCGCTATCGTCGAGTACCGTGGTTCTGGTGTTGGTTCGCTCTCTTGCACGGGCATGGCCACCATTTGCAACATGGGTGCTGAGATTGGCGCCACTACCTCTCTCTTCCCTTTCAACAACCGCATGGCCGATTACCTGAATGCCACTCAGCGTTCAGAGATTGCTCAATATGCCCAGCGCTTCGCACACAACCTCCAGGCTGACGAGGGTGCCGAGTACGACCAGGTGATCGACATTGTACGTGTTTGTTCCCCATGCCCAGCGTCAATTCCAACCATTTCAAACTAGAACTTGTCCGAGCTTGAGCCTCATATCAATGGTCCCTTCACGCCCGATCTTGCAACACCTCTTTCCAAGTTCGCCGAGGAGGTCAAAAAGAATGACTGGCCTCAGGAACTCAAGGTTGCTCTCATTGGTTCTTGCACGAACTCCTCGTACGAGGATATGTCCCGCTCCGCTTCGATTGCCAATGAAGCTGCTGCGCACGGTCTTCAGGTTAAGAGCAAGTTTACGATCACTCCCGGTTCCGAGCAAATTCGTGCTACCATCGAGCGTGATGGTCAAATGGGTGCTTTGGAAAAGGCTGGCGGTCTCGTTCTTGCGAACGCCTGCGGTCCTTGCATCGGCCAATGGGACAGGCAGGATGTCAAGAAGGGCGAAGTCAACTCCAGTAGGTTGTTACGCTCAACTGCGCGAAGGAGATTCTAACTTCACCAAGTCATCACTTCCTACAACCGTAACTTCACTGGTCGCAATGATGCTAACCCCGCCACTCACGCTTTCGTCGCCTCTCCCGATATCGTGACTGCTATGGCCTTTGCTGGTGATCTCACTTTCAATCCCGTCACCGACTCTCTCACCGGCACTGATGGCAAGCCATTCAAGTTTTCGGATCCTTCTGGCAATGAACTTCCTCCCCGTGGATATGACCCTGGTCAAGATACCTTCCAGCCTCCCCCTGAAGACCGTGCCGCTGTTGCTGTCGCTGTCAGCCCTACTAGTGATCGTCTCCAGCTTCTCCAGCCCTTCACGCCATGGGATGGCAAGACCCCTACTGACCTCCCTGTTTTGATCAAAGTCAAGGGCAAGTGCAGTAAGTAGCCAATTTGTAGTCGAGATCAGCGAACTCAGATCTTGGAACGTCAGCAACGGACCACATCTCTGCTGGTGGACCCTGGCTCAAGTACCGCGGACACCTCCAGAATATCTCTCGTGAGTCATGGATGTCAAATTTCTGGAGACTCGCTCTCACTTCATTTCAGAGAACATGTTGATTGGTGCCATCAACTCGGAGAATGGTGAGGCCAACAAGGTCAAGAACTTGATCACTGGTCAATTTGACGGTGTCCCTCAAACTGCTGCCTACTACCGTGACCACGGTATCCAGTGGGTTGTCATTGGCGACCACAACTACGGTGAAGGTTCCTCCCGTGAGCATGCCGCTCTTGAGCCTCGTTACCTCGGTGGTCTGGCCATCATTGTCCGCTCCTTTGCTCGTATCCATGAGACCAACTTGAAGAAGCAGGGCATGCTTGCTCTGACATTCGTCAACCCTGAGGATTACGAGAAGATGCAACCCCATGATAAGGTGGACATTCTCGGCCTCGAGTCGTTCGCTCCTGGCAAGAACTTGACCCTCGTCGCCAAGCACACTGATGGTACCAAGGATGTCAGTATTCAGAAGGATGCAGCGCGAATTCAATATTGATGTTTTCATCTTAGGACATCCCTCTCGCCCACTCGTTCAATGAAGGCCAGATAGCATGGTTCAAGGCTGGTTCAGCGCTCAACTTGGTGAGTTTTGAATTGACCTGTTCCTGATTCCTAACATCATCACTCGATCCAGATGGCTGCAAAAGCAAAACAATAAATGGATAGACCGGGTTTGTACATAATGCAATCCTGCCGTAGCCTACCGCACGCTCTCTGTTAAGCATTTTCCTTTGGCGGCCACGGTCGCGTGATGCCTCTGTATCTCTTTTCCTCTGATCAGGAACCAGTTTTCAACCGTCTCTACATGCTTGTCAGCCATGTTTGTCTATACGTCATGTAATATCACACTGGATGACGATTTTCAATAAAAAGTATCGTTACGATAGATTCTGCATTGATCGTGGTATGCAAGGAAGGTTGCATGCGAGGTATAAATATATTATCCATTGAACGCTTAAATCTGAGGTGATGTCCTGCTCTGGAGCTGGGACGTCTGCCACGACTCAATATCCGACTTGCTCGGCTGAATATGATACGGTCAGTCTTTACGATCACTGCCCATGTAGTAAAAGGACCACCTCACGCACGCGTACAGGTGCATAACCTTCTTCCGATATAGTCGACAAGCCCAAAGGGCGTACGAATTGAAGGGGAACAGTGGCGTGACGTTCGATCGCATCCCCCGAGGGATGGTCATAGACGCCCGCGGCAGCATTCCGAATGTTGAGTCTAAGCGAACGCAAGCGCATCAGCAAGCCAAACGGAAACAAATCACGACGTACGACGCGAGAAGCGAGTTGGCATAGACTGTAGCGACGGGCGTGCGTCAGCATCGGTGACCGAACGCGACGAGCGGCGAGACTCGGACGTACGGCGCGTTTGAACGAGGATGGCACATAGAAAATCGAGGGTTTGAGGGCGTGCCAGGGTCTGTGCGGAGGGGCGTCGGCGTCGGCGTGACGTGTGCGGACGAACGGCAGACGGGAGGGACGTACGAGTATGAGTGCGATCACGTCGACGAGCCTGGGTACATGCAGTGCGCGTCAATGCGACGCCCCACGGCGAGGAAAAAAAGGACGAGTACGCACACCGTCAGGGCGCCGGTGGCGACGCAGAACGCGATCAGACGGTTCAAGAGGAGATCGATCCGACGCGGACCGTGTTGCCACGCCGTGTGGTTCATGACCGTCCAAGACTTGAACTTGGTGAGCCGGTACGCCATCGCGCAGGCTGAAAAGGTGTCGCCAGCGATGAACAGGATGTTGCCCACGACGAGGAGTTTTTGGGAGGTGCCAAGGTAGTTTAGCCACGTAGGCCTTAGGACACTGTAGGAGATTCAGAAAAGGGAATGAAGGTTGCGGTCAGGAACATGCGGCCGTACCTGAGTACGGTGGCGGTAATGCTGACACCTGCAAAAAACGGGGGTCAAGTTGATTGCAAGGGTTGAGAAACATCCTGTCCCGACCTGTTCGTGATATGGAGATCGCACACTGTACAGAATTCAGGTCTGGAGACGGTCATGCAGACAGATCGAAAGGACATACCATCAGAACGACGATCCACACATTTTGTGTGACTAGAAATGCATGGGAATCTTGGGAAATGCGTCTGGAAAGGAAAGGACTGACATAGCCATATCCGCCAGGTGAAGTACCTGTAGAACTCCGATATAAACGTGTCCCAAATTAAGGGCGATCAATCGAGGCTCACAGGTAGACATAGAAGTCGATAAGGAGCTTGTACGGGTCAGCGGCGAACTATGCCAACATAGAAGAAGAGGCTCACCCCGAGAACGTACGTCAACTTTGACCAAACGATGCATTTCAGTTACTGGATTTGATCAAGGGGCGATATTTGATCCAGAACTCACAGAGAATAACCTTGGGTGGAGAGCCATCGAAGAGTTAGGACTTGGATGCCGCGAGTCGAGCGAGTTGTAACAACGCACCAAGTCGCCGATTGTAACGCTTGTATGTTGCCGTATTGCACGACCAGGTAATCGTCCATCAACCATATCGTCATAGCAGCATGAACTGTGTCCAGAGCTCTGCCAGTGTCAACAATATGTCATGAAACGAGCCGCACGGGAGTAGAACAAAAGGACGCTCACACAAGGAATGCAACCTACCAATCCAACATCGTCACCCTAGATGCAGGTTTCTCAACATGGTTAGCGGAATCGAAGCGTACATACCGTTATCTTGAGTTTCAACCCATCCCGGTCGTACGTCCGAAAGTAAAAGAGCGTCTGCATGCAGGTAACCCCGTATAGACTATTCACCGTCCAAAGGACGACACGAGGTGTGCAGGTGTGAGAAAACTCGTGGAATCCGCAATGCGAAGCAGAGGAACGTAAGACTTACGCTAGTCCGAGGAACGTGCCAATGAGAGGTCCTCTGGCGAAAGAAATGGCCAACGCAGTCTGTGTAGACATGGTAGGACGACGGGCGGGCTTGGCTGATCCGGGGTTAGGGTTTTTGATCACAGCGTGCACTTGGGATGGCGTATTATAGGATGGCGTATTATAGGATGTGCTGCACTGGCAGGTTAGACTAGAATACGCGCATGGCAGCCTACAGAAGGGGCGACATGGCCGTGTTGGCAATCAACTCATCGCAGGCTAAATCGGGCCATCGTCGCGCGCGCGGTGAGTTGGGCTGTGCTGTCTGCTGAAAGATTAGGCCTCAGGCGGAAGTTTTCGGGATGGCGGGGTGGTCACCTTGTAGGCTTCATGCTCATGGCTGGAGGAAGAACAGGGAAAGCTATGTTGTGTGTGGAACATTGGAAGTTCGAAGCAATCATTATTCTTCCACTGAATCACTCCAAGACAGCCAAGGTTTCGATAAAATTAGCATTGATGGTGATGACCACACATATAAGACGTATGTTACAGTAAAGATAAGATGAGCAAAGCTAGCTATTTACGTTCGTCTTACATGAAGTTACATCTTGAAATACGACCAGTGAGCAGCATGAAAGAATGTGCGGCTGTTGTCACATAAGCTTCCGAGTCGTTCTGTTTCTAGAAACGTGTCTTTTTCTCATTTTGACGTATAGGTCACCCAGTGCTTTACCTCCTCAAAATCATTTCTGCCGCCGGAAGAAGTCGGCATCCTACCAGTCCCCTTCTCCCTGGACCGCTGCATCCACAGCAGCAGTCCTTCCTGTGGGTTGACGGCATCGGAAGTCGTTTCATCGGGGATCAACTGAACGCGAATTGACTAATGAAACCGGCAGACAGCGCTGGAGTCCAGAGATGCACAGCCCAAAGACAAACTTGAAAGGTCGGACTCTACGATTGACCTTGAGCCAAGTTCTTCCATGATCGGTGCACTATTGGCAATGCCACAAACCGGATCACCATGTTTGTTACGCCGCATCAGATCACTCTGGAGTTTAGATTGAGTGAAAGAGGCTCGTGCAGGGTATTTTTGACAAGCAAGACTTTCCTGAGATGGAGGTAGAGTCCTCCTAGGCTGTTTGCCGCCCCGAAGCCGCCCATTGTCTGACTTGTGCTCCCTGACAGAATATAAATCAAGAACAAGCCTCCATGAAAGTTGCCTTTGCAAGGCGTAATGCCCGTTTCTGCCAGTGACAGACGCAGATTAGATCATGGATGTGGCCCTGCCTCTCGAATATAAAATGAAAATAAGGAATACGCTCGAAGAGTTGATCAAAAATCTATCCTTCTCCTCGTTGGCACTGGTGTCAGATGTGACCTGGCACCCATACCGGAAACAGTCCAATGCTGGCATTATGCTGCAAGGGAAATGATATCATTGAACTGCTGTCGCATCCGCATCTTTGTGGTCTGATGTTTCATGTCCGAGTTAGCGTAGATAGGGAAGCCATGAAGTCCACTGGAAGGACCTTGACAGGAATGAGACCGTTGTCAACTTGAGATGCCACAATGACATACTACATCATATTCTCAAATGTCGAACAGCCTGAGTTAAAGGTCAGAAATGGCGAGTTGATGGAGTGCAAAGGGAAAGTTTCGACCAGACAGAAACGAGGGGGCTGTCTCGAAGCTTGAACGGCGAACCGTTTCCGCGGCACTGACACTGCCATGGCTATTACTGTGCATCGGCGGATGGATGCCCAAGAATGATTTATATCAGACGCGGTAAGCCCCTGTGAGAGTCGAGGAGACAACTTCCAATCGTACAGGTCATTATTATATTTGGTCAGTTGTGCGCGCAACTTTGTAAGTTGATAAGCGGAGTCTTTGACTCGTCGGGCCGGGTTTGGTCGTTCGTGTTTTGCGTTAATATGATGTATCGTCGATTTTCGACGTAGAAAGGAATACGCACATGTCGTTCAAAGTGTTGCTTCCAAACCTCCAGCCTTTCATCAGAGGGACTCACATGGCTCAGAGTCACAGTGGGCTCTTTTACCAGTAGTGGTGCCGATAGTGTTTGCATTGCACCAAAGACTTTCAACGTCCACTCTCGCGGACTAAGCCGACCCGACCATGACTGTCCTTGGCCACTCCTCGATATCTCCCCTCCCCTCGTGCCCAGCATTCGTCTCACCAACTTCTGGTCCCTCGTCTTGTCCCTCACGACCACCCGCCTCGACTCCGACGTTTTCCAGAATCTGCATCTCCTGGGCGAACTCCAAGGTACGACCGGGAATCGTGGACAATGCAAACTCGGTGTCAATTCCGCTTCCACGTCTGCCCCGTATATCGTGCGCGTACATCTCTCGTACGCTGATAATGAATCGGGGAGTCAGGCTGACCGTGGCTAGGTTTGTTGCGACGCCCGCTACCAAGGGTGGCCAACCGACGGCTAGCTCTCCCACCCGAAATAGTACCAGCACATAGATAAAGTTCACCAGGAAGACGCTGTGACAAAGGTGTTCCGTTAGCAGTGAATTTCTTGCCGAGCTCAGACCAACGGTGGGGAACGAAGACGTACGCGAAGAAGTAAACGGTGCCCTGTCGGGCGAGCAAATTGATGTACCGATCGAGTTGCCAGCAACGCGTCAAACGGTACATTTGAAGTGACTGCATCACGAAGTGGAAGATCACAAATATGCACAACACTGCGGCAAAAGACATTTGCAAAATGTCAGACACATTTACAAACATGAATGGAAATGTCGATTTCCCTGCGCAGACTGAGTATTGCAGTACTTGGACTCTGGACCCTGAACATCGGTCAGCTAACGCATGTAGACCTCAAGTCGATGTTTACATACACTGTACATCGTTTGGATTGCTGTAGACAACAGCAACGACAACCACGGAGATGATGTCGGTGAAAAACAAGACAAAGAGTATTCCAAACATTATCCTCGATCGATTATACACTGCCCATACACGCAGGATCATTATGTCTGCAATTGCCGTTCCTGATTTGTTCTCTAAGCTTAATAAGTAGACAATCACTCACAATCGGCTGCGCCACAAAAAAGAAGGTATGTCCAATTCTTCATGACTCCCAAAGTTTCACCTCGAATTACTGGTGAATATAACGAACGGGGAAAATTCGTAAAGAAGGCTCACAACTGTTAAATATACGTCAGTCGCGCTTCAAAAGAGCGACGATGAGGACAAGTGTGCCCAATACGTACATCTACCAGCGCATAAAAATCCAGTTATCTGACATCAAATTGCTAATTTACCTTCTCGGGTCCAGACATGAAATTGCTTCCAACTTTGATTCGAGTTGAATCAAATTCGACCAAAAGGATGTTTTTTGGAGAAAACTTACAGAGAGCCGAGAGTCTGATAGACGCTCGAGGTCAACATTTAGTATGTGTATGACGAGCCACAACATCTCACACCGAATAACAGAGACCACAATAACGGACCTATAAGCATCTCGTCAGAAATAGTCTGATTCACCAGAAACTCGGTACATACAAGTAGGTACAATGTCGACACCCAGGACCAAGGTCTACACTGCAGTCACGTCAGTGATCCTTCGATGACAGAAGTTCCCAGTGTGCACTGACCCAGATGTATTCTATCTGCATTGAAATTCATCAGGTAAACCTTTCCGTGTCACAGACAGCGAGAATATGTATTAAGTTGTACCTCTTTCGGAAAGACAAGAACTGGCAATGCATAAGTTTGTAGCTGATACTAGAACAGAAACTATGGCTTACGGTAATCATAGCCAAGTGCGACGAGTAATGAGACTGTGAAAAGCCTATGAGACTGATAAAACAAGCACGGATGATCTTACCAGACACGTAGCCATTTAGCTGAAGGAACGTCAAGTCGGGAGACTGGATATTCGGAGCAGAGGTCATGGTCTCAACGTCTGTGCTTAGATTCAGACTAAGCCAATTGGGCGGGCGAGTCGAAATATAGGCAATCACTCTGCTCAGCCTGGTGATAGCATTTACTTTGCGGCGGCGATAGAACATCATGGCGCTGGTGCTGCGGTGCCTAATGGCTCAAATAGTTACGGAAGTACACAGCGAGCTGTGTAATCATGAGTAACAAACAAGGGTTGGTTGAGTTCGTTAGCTGGGCCGTCAGTGGGTTCGAGTGAGGGTGACGTACTGTCGTGCTGACCATTGCCAATTCAAAACTCTAATCAGAACTGCCATTTGAGGTGATCAGGAACGTCTGAATCCGAAAGAATGCAGCGCAGTAAGAGGTCCGGTTTAGATCTGGGATGAGCGAGGCTCTCTATTCAAGTGGTGTGTGCCCGATGGGGAGATCAAGACCATTACGGCGCAGCCATCGCATGCTGACGAGTCGGCTATCAAGAAGCATATAGCCCATCTCGAACTTGAAACAACACGTATTAAGCCGCTACGGCATCCTCAAGGGTCTTTTATGCTGGAAGTGAAAGGGACTGACAAACATGCACCGCACGAGTTTCAAATCGCATGATTAGCAAGTGAGTCCATGACATCCTTTCAAGCACCGACATCGGGACGTTTCTATTAATCATTTTGTCAAAGGATTTTCGCAGGCTCAGGGACTGCTGTAAGGACCTTGGTGTGGAATGATGACAACGATAGACAGACGAGAGCATAGGTGGGCGTCAAAAGCAACAGGGGAGAGTCAGCCCCGGGCCATAGAAACCTATGAGAGGTTGCCGCTTACCAGCTTCAGAACCGTTTTGCTGCCAGAAGCGGCCCGGAATTGTCTCCATGATACTAAAGCGTTCGATGACTCTGTTTTTTTCCAACCATGCGTCTTCGTTTCTGCCTGTGGTGACCGGATAGGAGCACCGAGGCATGGGGTGATAGCGCGATCTAATGGGTTCCAATAAAGTTTCGCCACGTGCCCTGGGCCCGAGTGCAGGGTTGACGAGACGTGTTCTTGCGAATAGATATTCACATATCCTGTTTGCTGTTGCCGTCCCGCTCGCCGAAAGTATTACTCGGAACGTCACAGAACAGTAAGCCGGTGGACAGGGTCAGGAAAGTACGGCACTGACAAAGATGCAAGGGTCGGATGACGATGGGTTCATGTCTCACGATTCTCGGCGAGTGGAGGAAACCCAGTCAAAGACCATGGGAAGAATATCGAAGGCTCGGTGACGAGGCCTCCAACAGGCACTTCTGCCATTACCAGTCAGCAAATTGTCGCAAAACCCGTACTCAAAATCAGTGGGAGACGAGAGATATTCAACCGCGTTCGTCACAAACACCCGAGTAGAGGGCAGGGAGGCAGAATTCGACGATGGCGACTACAGGAAGGCTCGAAAGTTGAAGAACAGATGCGTGTAGTTGCCAGGTGAGTCAAACAACATTGCTACATCACATGGATCGTTGGCGGGTTGGATCGGGGAGATTTGTCAGCGCGGAGTGTGGAGAGCCAGAGATGATGAACATCGAGGAAGAGTGGAAGGTGGACATCCGACTCCAGAAGGGACAGGAATCGTCGGCGGGCCGAGTGACTTAGCCGTCCGCATACGATCAATTGGCGACTCGAGCCGAGCGACTGCTGACGCTGCAGCACGACTGGTCGCGCATAATCCGACTCGCAATGAACTTCTCGTCGAGTTTCCAATCAAGGGTTGGTTTGTATCTAAGTCAATGGCTTGCTTGAAATGACCAAGAATACCTCTACGCTCGACATATCCACTAGAATTCCAGACGCTCTCCATCCGAGGCTCCGAGCTGACATTCATTCTGGTCAATGGACTCCATTACATAGCCATCGTATGGGGGGAGAGCAGGAAGGATTGATCAACGAGCAAGGAAGAGACTTGTCTTATTTCCTCGTACAGATAACTACTTAGATGACTAGCCCTTTGTGTCTTTACGAACTTTGTTAGAGTAGCGGCCAGCGACGACTGCCGCTATGCCGCTCTTACCAAAATATGTGCAAACTACGGTTGATACTAGACAAGTGACGTCATATAACCCTGACTGTATTTAGGAGACCAACCCACAAGAAAGTTTACCATACTGCGAGATTCGAAATCTTGGTACGCGTTTATAATTTGTACTCGCGTCCCCGTAAGACTGACCGATTCTCAAGGCACCAACGCAGAAAAGACCAGCGCTGGCGACAATGGATTTCCTCAGTCAGGGTGAGTACGACTTGTAAACTCTTTACGTACTCACCCCCTTCTTCAGACATTCTAAAAGGTCTCTCGGCATCTTTCAAGGCAATGTACCGTGGCACTGCCGTAGATGGCTTCTACGAATATTTGGCCTTCAACGAGAAGGGATTCAGGACGACGACGAATCCATCGTATCATGCCAAGTTCTGCTCGGTCGTCCAGAGTTCCGGAACAGGCAAAACAAGGATGCTGACCGAGGTATGCACCAGTCACTCAATCCTTCGTATATGCATACAGGCTAAATTGATGGATAGCTGAGTAAGAAGGATGTCATAGTATTGTACATGAATCTGCGTGAGAAGCAGGACACACTGAGCTTCCCTGCTCGTGATCCAATCCCAGCAACCATACTTACCGAATTCCCACCTACTGGAGAGGAATATCGAACGATCTGCTACGCTTTCTTCATCGCTCTTTTCGAGACCGTTGACGAACAGCTCTCGACGTTGCATTCCACGCCCGATTCCAGAAGCAAAAGCCTTCGATGGGCGCACAAGATGTGTGATATGGATTACTGTCCGAACCACTCTACGAGGAATGACTTCTTCAGCCAAGTTTCTGAGAAATTCGAAAAGGTGTGTGATGTCATGTCTATATCAGATCGTAACATGTCAACGCTACGTAGGTCTACGCCGATCTCGTCCGTGTGCCCAGCGAACGGTCTACTAGCGAAAGGGAAAAGAGTTCTGTTAGGTCGGATATCGATGACGTCGTCGATGTCAATACCACCACAGATAGGACGAGGAAAAAAAGAAAACTGACTCCGTCAGGTAATTACATTATGCGATACCGGGGTGTGATCACAACTGATTGTATGAACCAGGGCCTGCTGCTCCGAGTCGGCGTTCTGGGCCAATCTATCTCTCCACGCGTATGTTTGCTGCATATGAGAAGATGACTGCCCGCCTGGACAATATCTTCCCCAGTGGCTCCACTGAGCCAAAGCTGGTGATTGCACTCGACGAGGCGCATACGCTGACATCAAGTCGATCGTATCGTCCGGCAGACATTTTGTGCAGGATTGTGAGCGAATATTCTCATTACGACAGTAGGAAGCATGCAATCTGGGTCGTATTTGCATCAACAAGTCCCAATGTCACCTATTTCTCGCTGCTTAAAGAGAACCGTCAGGATACTTTCAACTTTTATCTATCTTTGACTAATTCGTATTTTAGATAGGTCGAATCGTGTCTCTGTCAATGGAGGGAAGCTTTTCGAGCCTTACACGCAGCTAGGATGGGATCAGTATGCATCCGGACTCGGAGATATCGATGTCAAGAATGTTTCCCGGCTGGATCACATTGCAGGCTTCGGGAGACCCTTGTATGTGTTTTTTTTTCTGTTGCACTCAACGACTGACTCGGATTTGTCCATAGATGGAAATCGCTTGAGACATCCCTCGGATACCCTCGACTGATGATGGATACCGCGTGCTTTAAACTATGTAGGGATTCATATTTCAATCCAAATGACATGAACCAGGTGCTCGCAGTGCTGGGACAACGATTCGGGGTGGACGTCGCCCTCGGACATCCGGATTCTGTGGGCTACTTGGAGAATGGGGTCGCAAGCCATATGCGAATATGTTTCTCCACGACGCCAGACCACATCTGGATGTCCACCGGTTATCCTTCGGAGCCACTCCTGTCGTGTGCGTCGGCGTATTCCCTGCACCTCGTTCCGGAACTGCTAAGTACCGCATTGAATAACATGTCGCACGCGCTGAACGCTGGGATGATTGAAAAGGGTCAACGCGGCGCATTAGCTGGTCGGCTGCTATGGCTCTTGGCCAAGGACTTGTATGTGCGGTCGAAGGGGAAGGACACTGGGATGGAGTGGCCGTTGGAATGGGACGCACATCTCGCGGACTGTGAGATGATTCCTGTCGTGGACTGGCTCGAATTTGTTTTTGGACCACAGATATGGAATGGAGACTCAGAGGACACGGATGCGTCGCAGGGCGCACGGGCGTCATTCAAAAATGCATACGTCAATTTCTCTCATTGGGTGTGTATGGAGGCCGACATTGATAAATCGAATGGATTCGGGTCAGTATACAAAATCGATTTTACTAGTAGGCTCTGCTGATGCGATATAGGTTTAACGAGTGGTTGCTGCGGCTCTGGACGAGAACGAGTGCTGTGCAGTGCTGTCCCCAGCAGCCTTGGATAGACAAGGTGATCCCGATCTACTTTGATGGCGAACACGACGGTAGATCAGCGGAGTCGCGCATGTCGCACATATTCATCTCGGACAAGGCTCGTGAATCGTCGAATACCGAGAGCGATTTGACTTTCATCACTCGGGACTGTGTGAGCGGCAATAAATCTTCCGGGCACGCACGATCCGGCACGCTTCCTTACATCGTGATCATGGCCGATCTTGGTCAACCACCGTCGCTATCCGTTACTTTTCCCGAGCAAGTGACTGGCGATCGCTGCATGCGTATCTACGCTGGCGGTGTTGATCCGACCACTTATCCGTTTTTAGCGAACCGCAGTTACGATGCACTCCGTCTCAGCCTCCATGAGGCTCTGCAGCAGCTGGTTCACGTTGCACAACTTCCCGACATGGAGAGACCGTATGGAAAATATCTGGATGCGCAGGTCGAGTTTGGGAGTACGGCGACTGCCGAACACATGTTGTGGGAGCATGGGAAGAATGTGCCGCCGAAAAAAGGAACGTGATATACTCGAGAACGAGTTATTTGTATTGCACAGTAGTCTCATTCAGAGACAAAGGGAGCAAAACCATTCAGGGTGGATATGCAGGGTCCCGTAGGTGATTCGGCCCATAACTACTGAATGATAAATTGGGGAACCATTTTGTACGGTACAATAACCATCGTATTATCCCAGACCCGGTACCTGATGAAATCCGGCAACGAGGCGATCGACGCGCATGAACGAAAGGCTGTTAAAAATCTTGAACATCCTCCGACCGAATTTCGCTTCTCGGATCCAACTGCGTTCATTTACTGCAGTCGGACAAGGTCGGGTTTAGAGTCTACCGAGACCACTTTTTCTCGAATCTGTCTGGAAAGCTTGATTAATTGCCGGATTGTTTTCACGGGGACAAACATGGCTATGCTGTCTTCAAGGAACTTGGGCACCACTAAGACTTTGCTTGCGTGCCAATGCGTGGCACTACGCTGAACACACTTCTCTCGGATCAAGATCTTACAGTACCTTCTAACCTAACTTATTTTAATTTCGCGACAGTCCCATCATCCCCAAATCGCGTTCTGAGACCATCTGCGAATCTGCGATATCGATGGCCGTAGGATCGCGGCACGTGACCTCATAGTGGGCTGGTTTCACCACCTGAGACTATAGCAGGCTACTACACATCATGCATCATGTCCTACAAGTTTTTAAGCCGTACAGTTCTCACTCTCAGCTTTGAGTCTTAT
>JBBPLQ010000394.1:0-24123 GCA_038089855.1 Royoungia palumana
ATCTATATTTAGAATGTGTCCTTCAAGGACGGATGGAGAGGAACGACATAGGATGAGGGTTTGAAAGTCTTGTCAAAAGACTCTGTAGGATTCATAGGCATGAAAAGTGTAGGAAATGGAATCGGTTCGGAGGTGATCGTAACAGACTGCGGCATAGTAGATGTGCTGCGGGTCCAGGGTTGTGGGTTCTGATGTCAGATTTCCTAAAAAGGAAAGTCCTGGAAGTGAAAATTTTAAACAGGGACCAATTGACCAATTCTGTGCAATGAAAGAGAAACAACTGTGAATGGTCCTTGCAGGTATATACGAAGAACAAAAAAGAAATTGTAACACTACCCCCCAACTAAGCCACGAGAGCCCCTTGAGTGCTAGATGAGGAGGTAACTAAAATTCACGACAAGCATATCCCGGGGCTCCAGTAATGTTTTCCCATGCTTCTGCATCGTAGATGTTATTGTCATAGGTATAGCCATCAACGTGGGTGGGGTACGCATCAGGAATATGGCTGGGTCATACGGCAGACATAGATGGGGATGGAGGGACCGGACTGTGGTCCAGAACAGATTGTTGAGTAATGGAGCTTCCGGAAGCACCAGAGCTGCAAGGAGATGTCAGGGGGGCACAGAAGGAGTTATCTTTTTGTTTTCCTTTCTTATTGCATCGGGAAGAGCAGGGAGAGGTTGGTTGAGAGGAGTGCAACTTCCAAAAGGACTTCGGGTGATTGGATAAAGGGGAAGAGTGAGGTGGAGCTGTGCAGGGGGTAACAGACATTCTGGCCCAAGAAGGGCATCTACATTGAGGGTGGCCTGGTGCCACAGTGCAGCAGATGGGGCAGTGGTAACCCTTGTAGAAAATCCTCAGGTGTCCCAATCTGTGACAAATGAAACAGGTCTGATGGTAGATGGGGTGCCTGGGACAGAGGGTAATCCCAATGTTTGTTACGACAACCCTGGGTAGGGACTGGCATTAACTCAGTGGCTCAAGGATTCCAATGTTCCGAGATAGGGGTTCCGAAGGTTCCAAAAATAGGGGCTTCTGTCAGTTGACAGAAGGTCAAGGGTTTTGATGTGTCTGGGGTTCTGATGTTCCAAGACAGGGGTTCTGAAGGTTCCGAAAATAGGGGTTCTTGCTGGATGGCAGGAGTCGATGGTTCAAAGGATCCCTAGCACATTGTAGGGGTTCAAGGGGTTCAAGGGAGGATCCTCCAGAGAGTAGGGAGGATTCAGAGAGCAACAGTGGTTGAGCACAGTAAATTGAGTAGAACTAAGCTGGAGGGTACAGACGAGTATTCTACAGCTTATATAGGAGTTGAAGAAGGCTGAGTCAGGTCAGCAGGAATGGGGTCATTCCTTAAGGGTATATGGATCAGGGAGCAAAGGAAGGGTGAAGGGCCAAAAGGAAACGGGGTGGGGTCCCAGGGAACAGGATGAAAGGGAAGAGGGGACACCATCAATACAAGAAAGGTAGAGGATAGAAATGGGGGATCCTGGGTGACCATGATCCTCAACTGTGGCACAGTAAGCATGCTGCGGATCCAGGGCTACAGGTTCCAATGTCAGATTTCCTAAAAAGGAAATTATTGGAAGTGAAAATTTTAAGTGGGAGTCAATTGACCAGTCAGGTAATGCAACAAAGAAAGGGGTCAAGTCAACCAGCCAGGAAAGAAAAGAAAGGAAGAAAAGAAAGGAATTGTAACTTGTTGGTGAGCTTGGCCTCGAGGACTGCAAGCTCTTTGTTGGAGTTCAGGGGCAAAGAAGAAGCAGAGGGTGTGGAGGAGGGAGGGGGAACTGGCTGAGGTTCTGGTGATACCGGTCGTGGTGAGGGGATTTGCATCAAAGAGGGATAGACCAGGTCCATTACATAATGTATGGTCTCCCCGTAGTTCGCCAGGTCTGTCAGGAAGTCCCCAGAGTGGGTTTGGGCAGATAGCATCTGATGGGGGTGTAAAGCCATTGTATGATGTTCCCAATGAGGTATTGGGCACGTGGGCAGGTTATAGGGGGTGTAGCAGTCATTTATTTGAGTATGTTTTCTAGTCATCAGATTTGGTGGATCAGCTGGTAAAGGGAGGAGTAGGGGGAGCCAAGGTCCGCGTATCTCTTGACGAAGATCGTCAGGGAAGAATCTGTGGCTAAGTAGATGAGTTCTTCAGCACTTTCCCATTCAACATAGGGTTCTCCAGGGATAAGATGTTGAGCATACTCAGGACAGTTGTGTTCATTTATATCCTGAGGAGAGAGGAGGCAAGAAGCAGGGATAGTGTCCCAATCAACTCGAGCATTAATGGAGTGGACAGCATGGGCAAGAGCATCACGGCAATCAGGAGGATTAATAGGTATGTCGACAGAGGGGGTTGAGGGACTTGGGACTGATTGTACATCAGCCAGGAGTTGTTTGTTGATAAAGGAGGAGGAAGAGGGGTCCAGGATGGAGTCATGGGACATGGCAGTGGAGGTATGAGTAATTCAACATATGGTGGTTGTGTTGGGAGGAATTTTGTGGAGTCGTTTATATGCGTTAAGCATTTCCTGGGCATTTGCTATATTGGATTCGGGCTTCCATGAATCCTCTTTGACAGAGTACTCTTTCCATTGGATCAGGAATTTGTGGTTGTGTGGAGGTCCACAATGTTGTATGATTTTTTCAATTTCATATTCTTCTTCTCCATCTACAAGGTTTGGGGGGAGTTGGGGAAAGTTCTTTCTGTGTATTTGATTTTCTTTGTATGACGAAAAGAGTGCCGCGTTGAACACCAGGTGGATGTGCCAAGTCTTTGGGAGTTGAAGTTTGTAGGAGATGGAGGAAAGGACTTCCATGATCGTGAAGGGTCCTTCTCATTTAGGGGCAAATTTTGGGGTAGAGAGGTCTCTTTTGAGATTTCAGGCTTCTAGCCATACCTTATCCCCTTTCGAGAAGGAAGTTGTTCTTCCATAGGTGCAGGATTTCATGGTCTGCCTGGCAAGGTCATGCACCACAATGGCTTCTTCCCTTGCCTTTGTAAGTAACTGCAGTCATTCTTCTACAGCTGGTAGGTTTGTCTGAGTGACCACTGTCGGAAAGGGGCATGATTCATATCCATACATGAGGAAAAATAGTGATTTTCCCGTGACAGAGTGGGGGCAGTGGTTATGGGTGAATTCTGCGGTTGAGAGGAGATTGACCCAGGCGGTTGGGTTTTGTTGACAATAGATCCACAAATAGGTCTCGATTTCTTGGTTAACTCATTCCGTCTTGCCATCCATTTGGGGATGATATGTGGTGGAGAGGGCAAGCTTATAACTGATATGGCGAGCAAGTTCCATCTGGAAAACAGAGGCAAATTGTGGGCCCCTGTCCAATATGATTTTGTCGTAAAGGCTGAAGCGGGAGTACACTTTGTGAAAAAAAAGATCTGCAACTCCCTGTGCTGTAATTGTTTTTGAGCAAGGGCAGAGAATCACCCCCTTAGTAAGTCCATGGTCGACCACAACCATGAGTGAGTCATAAGGGCCTGTGGGAGGGAGGAAGGTGACAAGGTCAACAGAGAGCTGCTGAAAAGGGTAGGAGCAGGTGGAGGGGATGGGGGACAGGGGTGGGCACATGGGGTGGGTGTTGACCTTTAGTTGCTGGCAGGAGGAACAGCCCTCAACGTATGTGCAGACAAAGTGAGCAAGGCCAGGCCACCAGTAGTCAGCAGAGATGAGCTGATGGGTTTTGAGAACCCCCAGGTGGCCAGCAGTGGGGTGGTCATGACAGGTGGCAATAATATCACGGTGGAGGGTGGTATGGTCGGGGACATAGACACATCCTTGGTAGGTGAGGATCCCAGCATCATATTGCCAATCACTGAGACGATGGGTGAAGGCAGCTGGGAGATCGCCCATGAGGTGGTCAAGTTTGTTGAGGACCAATGGGTCAGAGGGAGTGGAGCAGGCAATGAGTTGGCAAAGGGGGTTGACAACAGAGTGAGTAATAAGGTGAACAAACAGGTCATCAGGAAGAAGGGTGGTGGAGGTGTTATCGTGGTCATTGGAAGGGAGATGATCGGGACGGTGGGAGAGGGTGTCAGGCCTGGCAAGGAACTTTCTGGGGACATGGGAGAACATCAGGTCGAAATCGGCAAGGTCGAGGAGCCAGTGGGCTTGCTGGTGGTTGAGATTTTGGGGTTGGCAGAAGTAGGTGAGGTTTTTGTGGTCAGAAAAGACAGTGACGGGGGTGGGGTGGCCATGAAGGAGGCGGCACCAGTATCTGAGTGCACGGATGATGGCCAGCAGCTCATGATCATAGATATCATATGTAGTTGCACTCTGTGGGGCCAAAGGAGCAAGAGAGGTAGGAACATGGTTTCCATTCCCCATTGGAGTCAGTTTGAAGGAGGACCCCTCTGGAAGCATAGGTGGAGGCATCAGTGGCGATAGCAAAGGGTTTAGTGACATCAGGCATGTGCAAAACTGGTTGCCGGAGGAATGCATCTCAGGGGACTGAAAAAGCGTCAGATTGTAAGTGGACCCAATGCCATGGGGTGTCTTTCTTGGTGAGGTCGATGAGGGGGCGCACCCTGGATGAAAAATCGGGAATGAACTTCCAGTAGAAGTTGGAAAACCCCAGGAAGGACCAGACATCTTTAACTTTCTTGGGGGTAGGCCAGTCTGCAATACCTTCCAATTTGGTTGGATCCATAGCAAGGTGTCCAGGACAGACAATCATCCCTAAGTATTCTACTTCGGTGACATTAAAGGAGCATTTTTCAAGTTTAAGGTGGAGGTCCAAGCCTTTCATCTGTTGGAGGACATGCCTGGTGTGTTCATTATGAGTAGCAAGGTCAGGAGAGAAGATGAGAAGATCATCCATGTAGATTACGAGCCATCCTTCCACAATCATATCCCGGAAGGAGTCATTCATGAAATGTTGGAACATAGCTGGGGAGTTTGTGAGCCCAAAGAACATGACAGTTGGTTCGAACAGCCCATGCTTGGTGATGAACGCGGCCTTCCATTGGTGTCCGTCTTTAATATGCATATTATTATAACCCCATTGGACATTGAATTTGGTGAAGATGGATGCCCCATGAAGTCGATCAACAAGATCTGAGATGAGAGGGAGTGGGTACACATCCTGAACAGTGTGTTTGTTGAGATATCTATAGTCCTGGCAAGGGCAGAGTCCACCATCCTTTTTTTTGACAAAAAAGAATGGGGAGGCTTGGGGAGAATTGGAAGGACAGATTTTCCCATTAGCCAGATGTTCACCCAGGAATGCCCAAGTGGCTTTCCGTTCTTCTGGAGAGAGGGGGTAAGTTTTGGCAATCTTTGGGACAAAATTGTTGGTGAGGTGAATCTTATGGTCATATGGTCAGGTGGGCGGTACATGGTCTCAGGATTCTTTGGTAAATATGGATGAGAAGTCTTCAAAGATGGGGGAGAGGATAACCTTCTGAGATCCTTGGGCTGCTGCCAAGTCCGTAGAGTGGGTCCCTTTCTTATCAGGGGAAGCAAGGAAGTCAGGGGCAGTGGACCGTACATTCGGAATGAAATAAGGTCCTCTTCTCAACAGGCAATTTTGGGCATTAACAAGGATCAGGAATCTTTCCCCAGTATCCCATTTATTGAAGTCGAACAGGTGAGAGTCCCAATGCAAGTTGATCTCAACATGTTTGATTCCGATGTGGTCCAATTTCACTTTCTTCCTTACTTTGGAGTAATAGATGGGGTCCATTGGTTTTGTTGTTCCCTTGTGCTGCTTGGGGTGTGGGATCGGAGGGTGGGACTGGGGATTTCTTTGATGGTCACCACTTTCTTTTCCCAGTCAATGAGGGGATTATTGTACCAGAGCCACGGCCACCTGAGGATGACGTTCTCGGTCCCACAGTGCATAACATGGAAATCAACTAGGTGTGGTGTACATAACTCCTAGATGGAGTTTCAGGATGGTTTTATAATGGATATCACTGTTCTTGTTTTTTGTTTGGTCGACGTTCCTGACAGGTATTGGTTGGGGAAGGGGTGTCATGTGCCGTTCATCCCTAGTTACCTCTGATCCTACACATACATTCTCTGTCTCCATTTCAGCCTCCATTCTCTACTTTATGTACCTTGTACATTCTCTGTTGACCCTTGTCCATTCTCCGCCTCTGACCCTTACTCCGGCCCTTCTGACTCCAACCCCTTACTCTGGCCCTTCTGATCCCAGACTTATTTCACATAGTTACATCCTCTAACCTCCATATATAAGTCTGAGCTTTGTCGTAGATACCTCAGCTTGAATATCACTTAAACTTCCCCCAGCACTCCCCTCTCGTCTCGTTCCACTTTGAGTTCATCTCTTCAACCCACTCCGTCTACTTTGTCCTCTGAAATCCAGGACCACCGATAAGGACAGTAAGGGCGCAGCACTCCACTCCAAGTTGCTGAAGCTGAAGTCCTGAACCCCTCACACAACTCTGGAGTCAGATCTGGAGTTGACTGGAGCTGTCACTGGAATTCCAACATAGCCTTAACAAGGGGGGTGAGAGGAAATCGATGCCATTTTGTAAAATGCCAATCTATGCAATTGATTTGCGCTCCTGAATCAATAAGAGCCAAGGTTTCAACATCTTTGGGGATGGTTCCATGGGACAGCCAGACAGGGATCAAGGGACTTTTGGATTTTTTGTCAGTTATTATTACATGGGTTGAACCAGATAGGGAAGGAAGTACTGGTGTTGATTCAGTCCTCCCATCTAAAAACCCCATTTGACTTTCCTAACAGGAGTGGGATCATCTTCATCATCGCTTTCACATTCCCTCAGTTCTGGGAGTTTTGAAATTCCCATGGTTGACTTTTCCATTTCAGATTCAGTTAGGGTATTCCGAACCTTCTTGGGTAGGGAAGGGAAAGTAGGGCATTTGTTTTGCATATGTCCACTCTTCCTACAGCAGAGACATAACCCTTTCTCAAAGCATCTTTTTCATTCTTCCAGTGTGAGTTTCAGGATTGAAATAGCATTGACATCCATGGTGTCTGGGTCTTTGGTGGACTTAGCTTTAGCTTGGTACATGGGCACATAATACTAGATGGTGGTTTTCCCATGCTTGGTGATAATGTCAGCCTTCTCCCATTGGGTTTTAAAGTGGATAGCCTTGTCATACCAGTCTTTGACAGTGGAGGGGATGGTGTCCATGGACATGATATGCTGCATGATGGAGGTGGGAATTCCTCTGGAGAAGTATGAGATGAGGATGTCATTGTTGGCGATCTCAGTCTGGGCTACGTGATTCTGGAAGTCAGAGATGTATGCTGGGAGGTCAGAGCTTTTGGTACAATGTTCCGAAGCCAGCCAGTGGATGGCATTCCCTTTGGTATCCTGGTGTTTGAAGGATTTTTTGAATGCCTCCTCAAACTCAGTCCAGGATCCAAGGGAGTTGGCAGCAATACTTTTGGCTCAGAAGGTGTCTGCCCAGATGAGAGCAGGGCCTTTGGTCATGTAGGAGAGGGCAAAGGCAACTTTAGCATTGGGGTCTGAGTAGACCGCAGTGTTGACTAGAGGTAGATATTGACAGAGTTGAGCCAAGGGATGGCTCGTTCATAGGATCCATCAAAGGTGTCTGGGATGCCGATGTGAATTTCCTTGGGGGTTGCTGCCATAGTGGGGTGGACGGGGTTGGCAGGGGCAGGGTTTGTCACTGAGGAGAGGGTGGTAATGGCAAAGGGGAAATGCTGCCTGGTAGGGGTAGCAGTGGTAGGGGATGGTGGGGTGGGGGCACAAGGGATGCTCAGTTGACTGGAGAGTTGGTGGCTGAGCTCAAGGGTTTCTGCTTCCTCTTCGGAGTCAGAGGAAGAGACACAGACATCTGGGTTGGGCAAGGGTGATCATTGGGGTTCTGGGATGGACTCCAAGTCAGAGGGTTCCAATGGGTGTCATGAGCAGATGGCCCACAGGTCGCAAGTGAGTCTGGGAGGAATGGTGGGCTTACTGCTGTGAGAGCAGGCCTAATGGAGAGCTTAGTGCTTTTGTTACGACAACCCTGGGTAGGGACTGGCGTTGACTCAGTGGCTCAGGGGTTCCAACACTTCTGACAAAGATAGGAGTTCCGATGCTTCCAAAAGTAGGGGCTTCTGTTGGTCAACAGAAGGTTGTGAACTTTAAGAGTTCAAGGTTTGGGTTTCTGAGATAGGAATTCTGATGGTTCCAAAGATAGGGGCTTCTGTTGAGTGACAGAAGGTCAAGGGTTTCGAGGTTTCCAGGGTTCCAAGGTTCTGAGATAGAGGTTCCAAAGGTTCCGAAAATAAGGGCTCCTGCTATGTCACAGAGGTCGAAGGTTTGAAGGCAGAGTACCCCTCCTGGAGGGGTTCTGGGGTTCAAGGGATCCCTAGCATGTCGTAGGGGTTCGAAGGTTTTAGGGAGGGGCCCTCCTAAGAGTGGGGAGGGTTCAGAGGATGACAGTGGTTGAGCACAGTAAACTGAGTAGAACTAAGCTGAGGGATACAGGCAGATACTCTACAGCTTATATAGAATTGTCGGAGGGGGCTGAGTCAGGTCAGCTAGAAAGGGATAGGCCCTTCAATGGATTTGGGACAAAGGTTAGGAGGAAGACAGACACCCAAAGGGAGTGGGGCAGAGCCCCTTAATGTGGTAGGGGAGGAACAAGGAAGTGCCATCATACAAGAAAGAATCTACAATAGAAAGGGGAGGCCACCGTCGGCCATGATCCTTTGACTGCAGCACAGTAGATGTGCTGCAGGTCTGGGGTTCATCAGTAAACTGGTCATTTTGGCACAGTGGTACAGTGAGTTACAGTGTGACAGTTGGGTGCAGTTGGGTGCAGTCCTAGATAAATTGCATGCTATGGATTATATGATACTATGACATTCATTTTGTTTGCACTGTACAGAGGGGACCTAATTGTATCACTGTGGTGACTGTAGTGACTGTACAATACTGCACAGCCACTTTCTGGTTTGTTGATGTTGCGGGTTCCAACATCAGATTTCCTAAAAAGGAAAGTCCTAGAAGTGAAAATTTTAAACAGGGACCGATTGACCGATTCTGTGCAATGAAAGAGAAATGACTGTGAATGGTCCTTGCAGGCACATATGAAGAACAAAAAAGAAATTGTAACAGTTGGTGATAGAGAGATTCTGGAGATGGGACAGGGTAACAATTGCATCATCCAGACACACCCACAAAGCCCCCTGATGACACCATGAGGTCGAAGGAGTGAGGTGGCAAGGTGAGGGTTGAGATGGACACGATAAAGGTGTCTAGGGACAGTACAGTGTGTACATGAATGATCAGCAACAAATCATACTGACTACAGAAACCCAGCAAACCACTAGATGAAGGGGTTAGTGCACACACACCAGATAGCAAACTAGGAGGCAACTCAAGCTCATCAAGATCATGGGATGTGACAGTCAAGCCAGAATGTGACATGCACTGGCATGCAAGTTGTGCAGCAGCAACCATCCGTCAATCAAACCAAGAGTCATAAGGGACATACTGGAAATCCTTGTAGACAGCATGGATATGTGCAATGCTAACATACAGGTATGGCCATTTCATCACCTGGGTCATTGGTTCACTAAGGACCCTCATAGGTGAGTTCTCCAGACTCCAGTACTCTGGACATTCATACTTGCATTCTAAAGTGTCCTACAACATCTTCAACCTGTCCCTAGTGTCCTCGTCACTCTCATGCCATTCCTCCACCCCTCATCATGCTGCTGGTAAGTCCGACATTTTAGCTTACATAACAGCACTACTCCACCTCAAGCACCCCACTCAGGGGCTTGTGAGGTCGCTTTGCAGATTTGTCTGGTGGCTCTAGTGGGTCAGGTAGGCCATATGATGTGTCTTGAGCTGTCCAGGATGCTGATATTTGTCTTCTCAGGCTTTAAACTTCAGTGCGAGTTGTCATGTCTTGCTGCTTCCCTCATTCGCCATCTGCACCTCCGTGGTGCTCCCATTGGCCCTCAATGTCACCCATATCTCCACTCAATGTACTCATCATGGGAACCTTGCCTCTTGTGTGCCATGACCACCTCACCAAGCTTGTCACCAGACAAGTCATTACAGCACCGCAGGATGTCCCAAAGGCTGTAAGGTCTTGTGCCACAATAGACCGAAGGCATCAAGTTTGATATAGGTCAAGAAGGCACTGGTTGACATCTAGGACAGCCTAACTCAGAATGTTGACAATGGTGGTGAGATCAATGGGGAGCAAAGCACACTGCAGCTCAAAACGAGCCAAGACGCAGTTGCTGCCAGGTAAAGAGTGAACGACAAGGCACAAGGACCAGGCAACAAGGCACATCAGAGGTGGGACTCAATGCAACCAAATCATAGGATCAATCAGGGATGTTGAAACCTGGTGCATGGAGGGACTGGATACATTGCACATGTACTAGAGAAGTGTAGAAGCGGGTAATATAGTCAATTGAAGTTGACTGTGCACAGTATGGTCAGACCCACCACGCAAGCCATGATTTGAATGATGCAAGAGTAGTACATACAGGAGCTCCCAAGAGTTCTAGGCTGTGACAGAACTAGACAGAGCTGTGCAGGTCTAGGCATCGGCAAGAATCTGTGATCTCAGCTAACCCTAAGGGTTGGTTTACTGATGAACAATCAGAAAGCATGGAGAGACACCATGACTGATGAGTATAAATTGCTCATAGACCAAAATGTCTGCAAACTAGTTGATCTACCTAAAGGTTGTAAACCCATCCAGGGAAGATGGGTATATGCAGTCAAAAGTGATGGCAGAAAGAAAGCCTGCTTTGTTGCAAAGGGTTTTACCCAAATTTTTGGTATTGATTATGAAGAAACCTTTTCACCAGTAACCCAGTTTGAAACCGTCCATCTACTCCTTGCTACAACAACATTGGAAGATTGGGAAATCGAAGCCCTAGACATTAAAACTGCTTATTTATTTGGTGAGTTAGATGAAGAAATCTATATGGTTCAACAAGAGGGTTTCATTAAGAAAGTTCAGGAGACAAAGGTTTGTCACCTCATCAAGTCCATCTACGGACTTAAACAATCAGCCCTGCAATGGAACAAACAATTGCATGGGTCCCTGGTCAAGTTCAGTTTCATACAAACTCACACTGATCCAGGAGTTTACTACAAATTCATTGGCAAGAATATAATTGTCCTTGTCTTTTATGTATGTTGACAATGCACTTTTTATGGGTAGTAACAAGACTCTCGTCTTCAAACACAAGAAAGAGTTCATGAACTGTTGGGAATCCTGAGATCTTGGTGCAGTCCAAGAATACTTAGAAATGAGGATTACTTGAGACCAAAAGAAATGTACTCTTCATCTTGACCAGTGTACCTATGTATGCTCGAAAGGTCGCTGAGAGATTTGGACAAACCAATGCCAAATCAGTCAATAACCCCCTTCCTGCCAGATATAATCTGAGACCCAACAAGAATCAAGGAGATCCTAACCTCCGAAGTAGTTATCAATCTGTTATTGGATCACTCCTTTACATCATGTTGGGAACACAACCCGACCTTGTCTTCCCCATCACAAAAATGTCACAGTTCTCCACAAATCCATCAGAAGAACATCTCCAAAAAGTGATCTATATTGTATGATATCTTGTGTAAACCACACACTTGTGTATCACCTACCAAGCCAATGGTTCAATGAACAGTATAATCACTTATAGTGACACTGACTGGGCAGAAGATATCAAGACCTCTAGATCAACTACAGGATACTCGATTTATCTAGCCAATGGAATAGTTTCCTGGCTATCAAAACAACAGAGGAGGGTTTGCCTTTCATCCACTGAAGCAGAATACTGGGGCATGACCAAATGCTACAAGCAGATTCAATGAATCCACAACCTCTTCAAGGAACTAACTATAGTTCTTCCCCCTGTACCACTTTGTGTTTGCTTCAAATCCAGCTCAAGAAGGTCAAACTAAATATGTTCATATACTGGAACATTATATCCAAGAAGCTGTAGAATTCAGTGAAGTCAAACTTTTCTATGTTCCAACTAACCAACAATTCTCAGATATCTTCACCAAAAATCTTAGGAAGATAGCCTTTAAGTGTGGACAAAAAAGTTTAACTCTTTCTCCTTATCTTTCATGACTCAATATTTCTAGTGAGGAAGAGTGTCAAGATTAACAGTATTTCTTATCTTATCATTCCATTCCTGATACTATTGATCCTATCCATATTATACTATCATATTATTGTCATTCTAGATGTCACATGACTTCCCAACTCTGTCGGACTTCACATCATCATGTATGACACATTCACCAATCCTTCGGATCATCAGTCATCTTACATATATGACTCATCATGCAATACCATCACTCTACTGTTTCCCTTATTAGATGGAAACTGAGACATATGATGGTGCACAGACTGGTGCAAATACATATATACAACCATGTATCATATATAAGAGGAGAGCTCATCCATACTCACTCTCCTTAATACTTCAATCTACTCTGCTTCGCTTCTCGCCTCAACAAGTTTCCACTCAAATGAGTCTCTATACATACTTGAGACTGCCTGTTAGTACTCCTCTAGCAAGAGAGTATCCTACACTACAAGTGTAGAGACAGAGAACCTACCAGTTCTTTACTTCTCACCCCCTTTCTCATAGAATCTCAAGTGTTACATCCACCTCTCAACCCTCTGCCAATAGGACTGCTGTAATTCACAACAGTCCTCCCAGGTTGAACACCTGGAGATCCCAACTACAAGGAAAACCTAGTGGTCCTTCCTGAAACAACACCCAAAACAACTTGGATGAAGTGTAGTAGTCTTTTTGTAGAGGGACTAACTCTTTGAGAGTAGTGTTTGAGTGGAAGATACAAGTGAATTAAACTGGGGAATGTACGCTACTACATGAGGGTATATATACTGTTCTAAAGTGTTTGTACATATTTGTGTTCTGGTCTGTGCGCAACTGGTGTGCCAGACTTTATACCATAAGAGGAAGTAACTAGAATGACCGTGATTGGTTAATGAAAGTGGTGCCATGTAGGCTGTACGTAAAGAATAATATGATTGGATGAAAAGAATCGTACGACATAATGAGGCTGTGTATTGTGGCAGCCAATAGGAATAGGAATTGGGCATAGGTTTGGCATGAGGCGGAAGTCTAGAACAAGTCCGGTGGTTGATACACTGGAACGATGTATCATTCTTGTGGATGGTAGACTTGTTGATAAGATAAAGACGGATTAGATGGCATAAAGACAGGGGTTGAAGATAGGGGTTTAGGAGCGTTCGTAACACTTCCTCTCAACTGTATCACCAACCTTCTAACAGAGGTTCTGGTAACTGAAGAGGAAGAGGTAAACCTTACAGAGGATGAGGTGACCACTCTGTAAGGATTGCTATGCATCTGGCAATCAATCCGGTCCGGAAGACACAGTGCCTTTGCGCGTACCGACCATTTTCCTTGTCATTCTTACTCAGCGCTATTCGGTCATCTCTAAGCGCACTCGACAGCCCCATTTACTATAGATCTCATAGCCTCCTCTTCCTTCGTATATAAACTACTCTGTACATCCCATCAGTATCAGAAATTGTATTCTCAATCACCCTCAGTCTCAATCTGAAGTTCCGAACATTCCACACGCCTTTCCGACAAGTTCCAATCCTTGATGCACGCACACGTCTCTCTCATCACTCCCTATCCACACCAACCTTTTGGCTCAGTCACCTTCCCCTCTTGTACTCACCGTCACCTTCTGCGTTCTTCCAGCACCATGGAACATGCCCCCACAAACATTGGAGCCCACTGCAAGGGGAAGCCTTGATTTAGCCATACCCACCTGCACCAATTCCCACCATTCCACCTAAATCTTCCCACAACAACTTGTCTGTCCCCGCTCGTACTCCAAGCCACCCACTACTTCCGCCAGGAGTCCTAACAAGATGAGCTGCCTGACGAGCCGCAACCCAACCCACACGGCCGAATACCCTGTTCTCCGCAGATCATCCAGAAGAAGTTTTCACAACGCCGTCTGAAGTATCAGAGGTAGATCATGCAACCACAGAACCCGCCGCCAATCCATTCCCGATTATCCAGATCACTAGCCACAGCCCATCACCTGTCGAACCTGAGTCCCCATCCAAATCGTCCCTATCCATATTGCCTTTCACCTCAAGTATTCCATCCATATCGTCGATCTTCCAGCCATCGCATACCCACTTCCAATTACGCACACCCACAGTCTTTCCGCAGCCTCCACCACCTTTGCCTGCACAACCCCAGCCGCCTGTATTACCAACACAGCTGCCACCATCCTTACTCATACAACGGCCACTACCCATACCAACGCAGCTGCCACAGTCCTCATTCACGCAACCACTGCCTGCTCCGTCCATCTCAGCCATGTCGACTACCTCTACTGCTACTGCCCTTAAAGGCATAAATGCCATGCCCTCACTGAACTCTTTGAAAGCACCAACATTTAATGTTGAAATGTCTGAGCTGCTAGAGTTCTTCAAGCTCTTTGAAGACTACATGGACGCCAGTACCTTATCCGACACAGAAAAATGTAAAATGGTCATCTGCTATGTCGACAAAATGACTAAGCGTTTCTGGGTTACACTTACAGGATACGAGAGTCATAACTACGATGTATTCAAAAAGAGCATCCTTGAATAGTATCCGGGTGCAGACAAAGGGATCAAGTACACCTGTCGTGAACTTGAACTAGCCATTGCCGCTCCGTCCAACGATGATATCTTGACTGAAACCGAGCTACAGCAATATTACCGTTGTTTCCGTCCTATTGCGGTCTGGCTCGTCGATCAGAAGAAAATCTCCACTAATGAACGGGATCGTTATTTTTGGACTGGATTGCCACTTTCTGTTTGCCACGCTATTGATTGTCGCCTTAAATTAAAGGATTCGAACTACTCTCGCAACGAGCCAACTAACTATGAGAAAGTCATGGAAGCAGGCCATTTTGTGCTTTCAGACAATGCATTTGACGCAGATCTTAATGACCCAATAGCCATGCACATGAAAACCTTGCGAGACAGACGAGGCGCACCTGCTGACAGGAAGGATCAGCCACGAGCAAGCCGAATCGCACAAGTCCTAGACTCTGATGATTCTGATGATGAAACCAGTCACAAGCGAGAAGCCCCATGTGATATACAGACAAAACATGTTGCTTTTGATTCGAGCGCAATCTCCAAGGCGCACATTGACGAAGTCGAAGAGATTGGCCGTAAACTTCACACATTAGATCTAGCGGACGTCTCGTACTCGGCTCTATACACCTGCCTTGCATGCCTCGCTCCAACCGCTGCACAAGCTTGGGCTGCCCCATCATCTCGCCAATTACAGTCACCATCACACCAGGCCTGCCTGCAAGCTACTTCCGGCATCAATCCGACATGTTATATGTGCAGAGGAGGGCATCTTCTTCATGAATGTCAGATCATCATTGAGTATATCTGAACAGGTCGTATTATCAGCAATGGCTATCTTAACTATCCTGACAGAGGACGCATCAGACGCCACCCTTCCACAAATATATTCAAGGACACCATCAACAAGTACTACTGGACACATGCAATCCCACCGGTCTCTAAGCTAGCCGAGTTCATCAGAGAATCCCCACCCCACTTCCAGCAAGTGACAACAAATATATTTGTTACTCCAGAACCATCCTTGGTTCTATTCAGCTGTGACCATATTGGAGAAATTACCCATGCTTCCATTGAAGAGGTACCTGACAAGGAGGATGCTGACGTCCTAGCTATCACGTGATCCAAGGCACGCACGGCTGTACATGCTCCAGACACAGAAAAATTGTTACAAACGCCCCTAATCTCATACCATTTCCCATGACCAAGTCCATTCCTTTCCCTATACTTCACCAACCAAGTCAACCATATGTCGTTCCACTACACTCATGCCTAGAGCGCACAGCTCCCAAAGCCTCATGTCAAACCTATACAGGATTCAACCCATGATTGGCTGCCACACATCAAGGCACCGATTAAGATCTAACTCCATATAGATACATTAACCCTATACCCTATGATTCCATTCCATCAACACATGTCACGCTTCTCTTCCATATGATACGCCACAAGGCCATGCCTTATCTATGACATCATTACATTCTTACTTATCATCCAATCATATGCTTACCTTGACAGAACATTCTAGAATAATACAAACATACATACACAGTCTTTACAAGTATATAAACCCCCATGTAGTAGCGTATATTCTCCAGTTTAATCAACTTGTATCTTCCTCTCCAAACACCTACTCTAAGCAACTAAGCTTTTCTTCACTTTTAAAACTACACAACCTCTTCTTTTCGAGAGTTGTCTCAAAAATCACCTTTGAAAGCCACCCCGCCAATTGAACAAGCCCCTGTGCCCACATCTAACAAGTCTGCACCACTCAAACACGTTCCAGCTTATATGTACGAATCCAAGGCTGCATCTCCTGATGCTGTGAAACGGATCTACGAGCTACTGCTCCATACAACTGTCCCAAACCTTTCAATCACAGATTTATTAGCTATCATCCCAGACTTACGAAAGGAAACTGTCGAATATTGCAAGACGCATCGGATCCCGATTCCCATGACAACTGCAGTTGCTACCCTACTGCCAGTCCAGATCAAGCATGCAACGCCCCTTCGCGAAATTGAAGTCACACTGAACAGAAAAGTTAATGAGCTTGCATTACTTGATGAAGGATCCGAAATTGTAGTTATCCGCCAAGATGTTTGGGAGCGCTTGGGAACACCAATCTCAAACCGCATGGGAATGACTATGCAGACCGCAAACGGTGACTTGCAACCAATGATGGGCTGCATTGAAATGCTAGAAATTACAGTCAATGGTCTCAAAACCTGGGCTCACACATATGTTGTCCCACACGCTCCATATCGCCTCCTTCTCAGCCGTCCTTGGCAGCGTCTCGTCCGTCTCCAGAAACACGAAACTGCTTCTGACGTTAGTATTACCATTGCCGATCCCCTCAATCCATCCAATATCCGCATAATCCCTACCCACACACGTCCTTTTCCATCCAAGCCACACAGTGCGCATGCCTTAGCGCTTACTCAGACGGAATGGCAAGGAGCAATTTCGTCGCTCTCCATGTCCTCGCTCGCAGAATATCAGCTTCGACAAACATTTGACATAGATCCCATCCGTCATGTACTAGCATATAAGAAAGTCCCAAACTGAGTCAAACCAGTCGCTACCACCATGCCGCAGCATGCACACATCGTCCGACGCTTCCCAGAAGACCCACTCGACTCACTTCCACCCTTATCCCCTAATCCACCAGTATTCATGCCTGGAAAGTGCATCACGCATGAACGGATGACCGAGCTCGGCATCTTCACCAATGAATTCTTATTGCCTGAGGAACAGAAACTTGCCACACAAGTCTTACTAAATAATGAGCTAGGTCTCGCATGGGATGAAACTGAGAAAGGACACTTCCGTGATGATTACTTCCCGCTCATCGTCATTCCGACCATTGAGCATACACCATGGGTTCAACGACAGCCACCAATCCCACTGAGCATCCGCGACGAAGTCATTCAGCTCATCAAATCCAAGATCACATCCAGAGTCTATGAGCCCTCAAACAGTTCTTACCAGTCAAAATGGTTTTGTGTTGCAAAGAAGAATGGATCAGTCTGCATTGTCCACGACCTCCAGCCACTCAATGCCATCACTGTCAAAGACGCCGCCACTCTTCCTTATGTCGAGATGTTTGCAGAGCAATCTGCAGGACATGCAATCTACACCATGATGGACTTGTTTGTTGGATTCAACCACCGTGCACTCGCCAAGGATTCCTGCAACCTTACCACATTCCAGACGCCCCTTGGTACTTTCCGTCTCATGTCACTCCCCATGGGATGGACTGATTCACCCACCATATTCCAAAATGATGTTACATTTATTCTCCAAGCCAAAACTGATGTCGCTCCAAATTTCCAGGATGACATCAATGTCCTTGGCCCATGCACACACTATGAACTCCCAGATGGCACCTATGAAACCATAACTGACAATCCAGGCATCTGTCGCTTCGTTTGGGAACACTGTGTTGATGTCAATTGTGTCTTACATCGTTTGAAGCACGCCAGAGCTACGGTATCCGCAAAGAAGCTCTTCATTTGCCAGCCCCAAGTTATTGTTGTTGGACAGACCTGCAACTACGATGGACGCATCCCAGATGAGTCAAAAGTTGCCAAGATCTCCAAATGGCCCAGCCCATGCCAGTCTCGCACAGAAGTCCATGGATTCTTAGGAATGACAGGAACTGTCTGCAACTGGATTAAGGATTATGCAAAGATTGCACGACCGCTCATTGACCTCACTTGCAACGCAGTTCCTTTTGTTTGGACTGACAAAGAGCAAGCCGCAATGGATCACCTCAAAACTGCCATAGTCAGCTTGTCCACAATCCACCCAATCGATTACACCTCCACATGCCCAGTCATTCTTGCCGTCAACTCATCCTGCATTGCCGTTGGGTATATTCTCTACCAAGAAGACGAAAATCAGACCCACCGCCCCTCTTGTTTCGGCTCTATCACCTGGAATGACCGTGAATCCCGCTACTCACAAGCCAAGGTCAAGCTATATGGTCTTTTTCGCATGCTACGATCCACCAAAGTCTGGATTATCAGTGTCAAGAAACTCATTGTCGAGGTCGATGCTAAGTACATCAAAGGCATGCTGAACAATCCGGACATCCAGCCGAATGCTGCAATGAACGGTTGGATTGCCGGCATTCTCATGTTTGACTTCGAGCTCAAGCACATTCCCACATCACGCCACCAAGG
The DNA here is from genome assembly GCA_038089855.1 of Royoungia palumana. Taxonomy (NCBI): domain Eukaryota; kingdom Fungi; phylum Basidiomycota; class Agaricomycetes; order Boletales; family Boletaceae; genus Royoungia; species Royoungia palumana. The sequence goes on from JBBPLQ010000394.1 coordinate 18,797, forward strand.
CCTGGATGGCCTCTCATGCCGAAGAAAAGGAGAAGAAGAGGTTGAGGATGACATGGACGAAGCAGTAGAGGAATGGCTTGATGAAGCGCTAGGACTAGGGATTTGGATTTTGAAGACCATCGAGGACGCAACTCCATTTCAGAAGCCCCAGGGAGGAGGAGGACCACTCGTCCTCTCAGCAGTGGACAAACCAAACGAAGACCTTACTATACCGATGAACGAAGCAATGCAACAGCGTGACCACGAACTTTCAGACATTTTGCAGTTTCTATCCACTCTTTCTGTACCATCTGACATCACAGACAATCACCGAAGCTGTTTTATCAAGCGCGTGACCCAGTTCTTTGTATCTGCTAACCACCTCTGGCGCAAAGACTCTAATGGACGCCACCAGTCACATCAGCAAACCAACTCTCCCTGTCCAGAGCTGGCCAGCTCTGTCACAGTCTGTCCAGCTCTGGACAGACAAGGGTTGGTTTGCTGATGCAGAAAGTCCTGTTTGCATCCGACCCCATCCGCATTCTCAAAGAAATGCATGACAAGCTTGGACACAAAGGTATCTATGCTACACGTCACACCATCGCTGACCGTTTTTGGTGGCCATCACTCACAGAAGATGTCGCCTGGTACATCAAGACATGTCATCAGTGCCAGACCTGTTCCATCAAGAAAGTCATCATCCCGCCCGTTGTCGCTACACCCGCACCACTCTTCCACAAAGCCTATGTTGATTCCATGCACATGCCAACCATGCAAGGATACTTGTATATCGTACAAGCTCGCTGCTCGCTCACCAGATGGCCGGAATGGCAAAAACTCAAAAATGAAACCGTACACACTGTTGGATCATTCCTATTCGAAGAAGTCTTATGTAGATGGGGAGGACTTGAGGAGATAGTCACGGATAACAGAACCCCGTTCATCGCCGTGCTCAATTGGCTCGCAGACAAGTACTGCATCCGCCACATCCACATTTCCGCATACAACTCGAAGGCGAACAGCATTGTCGAATGCTTGCACCACACCATCTGCGACTCGCTCGTCAAAGCATGTAATGGCGACATCACACAATGTCTGATGCTCGCTCCGCACATCTTCTGGGCCGACCATGTTACAACTCACAAAGCCACAGGTCACACACCGTATTACATGACTCACGGCATCGAGCCCCTCCTTCCGTTCAACATCACTGAAGCCACATTCCTCATCCCACACGTAACAAAGCGCATCATGACGGATGAACTCATCGCCATCCACACACGCCAGCTCGCAAAACAAGACGAAGACTTATCCACGATTCATGACCAAGTCCTGTGCAGCCGCTTCACATCCGTCGCCAATTTCAAATGTCGCTTCGCGCACACCATTCATGACCACAATTTCCGCCCCGGATTGCTCGTCCTCGTCCTCAATAAGAAGATCGAGCCCGCAGCTAACGTTAAGTGCTGCCCACACTATTTCGGTCCCATGGTTGTTGTCTCTCGTTCCCACAACAATGGCTCATACCGTCTTGCCAAAGTTGACAGAACTGTTTCAAAGCTTCGTTTCACCTCATCCCTTACCATCCACACTCGTCCTCGCACATCAATGTCACACGCTTCGTCGATCCGTCTGATCTCGCTGGTCTCACTGCCGAAGAAGAATCTTAATTAGTTTGGAGAGCAACTGGGACAGTTGCTATTCAAAGTAGGAGGGAGGTGTAAGGATTGCTATGCGTCCGGCAATTGATCCAGTCCGTAAGACGCAGTGCCTTTGCACGTACCAACCATTTTCCTTGTCATTCTTACTCAGCGCTATTCGGTCGTCTCTAAGCGCACTCGACAGCCCCATTTGTCGAATATCAAGTGGTATTTCTTATTCAGATATTCTTATCCTGATACCACTGATATTATATTATTCATTTTCATATTGATTATTATTCAATATGCTAACGTCATACATTAGTCATTTCATATGACTCACTTACCGATCATCATCGGACACATAGTAATCATGTATGACAGATAGTGCGATTCCATCGCATACCCTTCTTCCTTATTAGGTAGAAAGACAGGACTGTGCACGGACCAGTCCGAATACGTACATACAATACTGTACCATATATGAGAGGAGAGCTCCCTCACACTCGCTCTCCTCAGTTAGAAATCCATACTCTACTCCACTCAATCACTCTTGCTTCACCTTCACAAAAAGTCTCCTCAAGTAAGTCTCTACTTGATTATACCTGCGCATACTTCTATAAGAGAAGAAGTATCCTACGCACTAGCGTAGAGACAGAGAACTATCCAGTTCTTTACCATTTACTATAGATCTCATAGCCTCCTCTTCCTTCGTATATAAACTACTCTATACATCCCATCAGTATCAGAAATTGTATTCTCGATCACCCTCAGTCTCAATCTGAAGTTCCAAACATCAGGAAACCCTATTTTCAGGCAGTAGTAACCGGTAGTTAGCGACCCGTGTGAGTCGCGGTAGTAGGCTTGCATAGCACTACCTAGCCATCGGGTATCAATTACGTTCACACTTTGTACATACATATATCGTGAAAAACCTTGTTGCTCGGCCAACGGTATATAGACTACATAGACGTAGGCAAGGATGGCCGCAACACCCGTAGTACCGGTTTCCTTGTTCAACATCTACTCGCTGTGCTTTTGCACCCGTGCTGTGGTGTGTGCGGATCCCTTGTAAGGGGATGTCAACTATGGAGTGTCAGTCATAGTATTCACACAACGCAAACTGTTCACTTACTGCCCACCCGCCCGCCCGCCCCCAACCCCTTATGGATGACCCAATACCATGCACGGCAAACTGCTCTCAACGAGCTCAAACCTCCTATGCACGGATTAGTGCACAATGTCAGATATTTTAATGCCGACTCACCTCATCTTGAGATCAAGGCAACGTACTTCTACATATTCAGCTGTTCCCTGTAGCGTTCAAATAGTCGGAAGTCAATGTAACGATTGAGATAGAATGTGCTGGCCTCCGCCAGTGAATGGCCCTGAATCCAGCGAGGATGGATGGCCCTACTTGGGAACTTAGGTATTAAGTGACAAATTTGAGTCAGCCGGTCCACTGGGACAATAGCAGCATGGGGGCAATGATTTCGAGTTGAGCGGGTGATGCGAAACATCCCGACTGTATCATCCAATTGGTTAAGTGGCTTGAACCAGTGGATATAAGCCAGCGGGGTTGGATAATCGCCTAGGTGAGGCGGTAATTTGAAGATGGCTCGGACTTGGGCCACACGCAGACCTAGAACACGGTCTTTAGTATTCAAGCACAATTTGGACTACGTACCATGAAAGCCGCCCTGACGCTCGAGATCTATGTCCTCCTGAATCAGGACCGTGTCAAACCTTGCCGGCGTGGCTGGTTTGCGATGACCATTCAGGCGAAGGGGATAAGCATGAATTCTTGCACGGTCATTACCTGGCATATGTTCGCAGGGAGGTAAGTCGATGGTTAGCGTTTTGAAACAGTCAAACCGGTCATGCTTGTTGGGGCGGAGCGATCGACGATGATGTGAGGGCAATGCGTCGAGGAAAGCTTGGAGTGCTTCAATAAATCCAGTGGCCCCATGGTACTGTTCAAGATAACGAAGCGGTTTCGAAGGCAAATGAGGGTGACGTGAGATCCGATACTGCCCCCCACGAGGCGGCCGTGTGGGCTGAGGTGGTATGGGCTCATGGCCCTCATCAGTGGGTGCATTACCGCTCCGCCATGCAAGGAACATCTTGAAGCGAATAAAAGCCTCTTGACGTTGCAACCATCGCATCATCTGGATGGTATAATCCTTCCGATTACTTGCAGTGTATGCCTTCTTAGCGTAGTCGATATGTAGTCGTTCAGATTGCTCCGAATTGAGACCGTCGAGGCTTCCTAAAGCTCGGATGGTGTCTACATAATGAATCAGCGAATGGAGTTTAGGGATGTTAAAGTGGTCGCGGCATCCCAGGTCAATAAAGACCTCTTTCTTCGTATGGAAGTCGTCAAGGGCTGCTTTCAGGTCGCGTAGGGTGTCATCGGTATGAGACTGATATTGCGCAAGGTATACGAAGTTGAGAAGCGTGTGGGCGGCTTTGATGACAGCAGGAGGTGTTGCGCCAACTAGCGCGCCAATGAAAACGTGCTCGAGCTGTTTGTGATCACCTCCCGTCCATTGTTTGATTTTGGAAATACCTTCCTTGAAATGCCGCTGGCCTGAGTGAACGGGCATAGCCTGAAAATGTGTGTCAAACTCTTGCTTGCCAGCGAGGGAACAGCACCATTTTTTGAGGTGGTCTTTGAAAACGCCTTGATGGAGCTGATGAAGGATGTCGGAGGTGATGGCCAAAAAGATATCAGAGTGAGGAAGGTTTGCCCAGAAGGGGGAGAAGACGGGATGAAGCCCGTCAGCGATGTACTCGGGAGGATATTGACCTGAGGCTTGAGCGTGGAGCGTGTGAATTGTTTCTGTTTGGCTGCGAAGCGGAAATTGCCGGTTTACTTCTCTCTCATCAGCTCGTACAAGGCACTTGGGGCACCGATTCTGTGCGCAACAAGCAACTAGACATTGCTCAGGGTGGTCCCCAATGTATGCAGCCACGATCGGGAAGACGCGACGGACCAACCCATCCGCACAAACCATTTCGACACCATTTTCACCGGCCGCCACCAGCGGTTCCAACAACCTCTTCATGCAATAGTGGAAGAGTCGATGGCCGGCAACAGAATTGTCGTCAAAAAGCTCAAGCTTGGAGGTTGGTAGGTACCCTATCAGAATCGACGCATGTTGGGACGGCTGACGGCGAATATGTTTCGAAATGTTCCCAATACTCAGGTAAACCGGCCAGGCATTTTTGTCCCCCTTGAAACGGGACAACTGAGTCTTGTCGGATGCCAGGATCACCGGTGCTATGGTCGCACCCTCTGGCAACCGACACTTTCCAATGTTAGGTGTGTTTTTATTCCTTATAGACGGACATACCTGCATTTCCCACCACCAGTCACCCGTCCACATTTCGTCGTAGCGACGAGTGCTTCCCTCAGCATCTGTGTACACTCTCTCTGGTGCGTATGCGATCTCTTCCCGAAATGCTGGGTTGCCAATGAGCTCTCGAACACAGGACACGGGGTCCCATATCCACAGTTCCAGTTCCTTGCCTTCCTCGTCATCACCCACTCCATGGGCATCTCCTTGTGCTCGCACTCGAATGAGCTCGCAGCTCCATTCAGGACCAGTAGGTAGCTGATCAACGATCTTGAGGAAACCCTTCTTATTTTTATAGCTGGTCTGAGTCCGCGTCTTTGTCTGTATCACTGACCAGTGAGTTTCCATA
>JBBPLQ010000395.1:0-11564 GCA_038089855.1 Royoungia palumana
ACTAGAGTCTAAATCAAATACAGGGTGAATCGTATATAGGAACAGAGAATGGAGAAGTGGAGTACAAGTCCGAGAGTTGGAATTGCGTACTTAACGAAATGTCAGTCGAAACCCACGGAGTTACATCTGGAGTTACGTTGGAGATCGGACTTGCAGATTGGGATATGACACAATTGCTTGGAGTATCAGGACCTAAGAAACAAAAGTACCATAAGTTAAGAAGAAACATACTGGAAATAAATGAAAATCTGTAAATAGAAAACATGGTAAACATCTATGACTTGTGGATCAATAGAAGTGAAGTCTGGAATGATACAAGGTAAGTCCAGCCAGTCCGTTGGTAGTCCAGGTAGCCTGGGTGTCTGGGCTGTCAACTGGTCCTGTCACATGCCATTCCTCCATGCAACTCCATACCTCTGAAATGCAACTCTGGCACCTTCGCACACTCCAAAATCTTACCCATAGTATCTCTGTTCCTCTGTCTCATTCTGACACTCCGTCCTCTGTGTCTCCATTATAGTTTAATCTCCATTTCATTCTTGTCATGTAAAATCTCCATCCCTAGTTACCTCTGACCCTGCATGTACATTCTCAGTCTCCATCTCAGTCTCCATTCTCTACTTTATGTACCTTGTACATTCTCCACCAACCCTTGTCCATTCTCTGCCTCCAACCCTTACTCCAGCCCTTCTGACTCCAATCCCTTACTCCAACCCTTCTGATCCTGGACTTATTTCATCCAGTTATGTCCTCCAACCTCCATATACAAGTCCAAGCTTTGTTATAGATACATTAGCTTGAATATTGACTAAGACTTCCCTGGCACTCCTCTCTCGTCTCGTTCCACTCCGAGTTCATCTCTTCACCCACTCTGTCCCCTTCGTCCTCCAAAATCCGGGACCACCAATAAGGACAGTAAGGGCGCAGCACTCTGCTCCAAGTCACTGAAGCCAAAGTCCCCAACCCCTTGCACAACTCTGGAGTTAGATCTGGAGTTGACCAGAGTTGTTGCTGGAATTCCGCCATAGCCTTAATAGGTCCTTTGGAAACTGACTGGAAGTCTTGGAAACAGCAGGGAATAGCTATGAAAAGATGTCCTGACAAGTAGCACACATATGGGACCAAGATATACATGTAGAGACATACCAATCTCTACATCCACAGGAGACTTAGCTTCTGACTGTCCCCAGTCAGGTCACGTGATTGTGGGAACTGGTGGTCGGACATTTTGTGGTGTGTGGCATAAAGTGTCAGCTGGCAGTCCTTTCTTCCTTTCTTCCTAACTTCCATCATCTACTCAAACCATGGCCCCTCCACAAATCCATTCCCATCTCGACAAGTACCATGCCCTTGAAGAGGCCAGGGCTGCTTACTGAGGCCAAATCCAGAAGCGGTTCTGGGATGCCACCAATCACATCCTGGCTCAAATAGACATGACACCGGATGACCACAAGGAGTTAGAGGAGGACATGAGGACATGGATACAGACATTTGGGGATGCAATGGTAAGTAATCCCGTTATTTCTGAGTTGGCTCTGGTAACACATGTAGGACAAGTGGGAGACAGCTTGTGAAAAGGCAGACAGGGTCAGCCTGGACACCGAGGTTGATAAAGATGTCAAGAAGAAGATCGTAGAAGGGGAGAAGATCTGTGTGGAATGGACAGAACAATTCAAGGCTGTTGTGCACACCAAGCTAGAAGTCAAGGTACTGAACACACAAGACTTGGTGATGGAGGTGGAGTCAGCCATCTTGCCCAGAATTGTCACAACTGAGGTCTGCACTGTGTCCTCCAATGTGGTGTCTCTATCATCATCCAGAATGAAGGTAAGTGGACCAGTACTATTGTGGAAATGGACTAATATTCTGTTCAAGTGTGGCCAACCCAACAAAGATGATGACAAGTCCAAGATTGAGGTGTTGGTCCCTCCCAAGAAGGCTTTGCACATCTGGGAAGAAAGAGAACCATGCACCAACTGCATCAATGCCAGGCAGGCTGCCCAATGCATGAAATGCACTGGGGCTGTGTGCATCTGATACAACTGACTCAAGATGGGTTGCAGCATGGCAAAGAGTTGTGGGGCCGTCTGGAAACCAACTGGGACGGTCTATGTGGAGTTCAGGGGTGAGTGATTCAGTCCTAATGGTTCCTGGAGCTAACTTGTATGACAGACAAACCCACCTGGACCAACACCAAGGCTGGTCCAAGCAAGCACACTGCCCCTGTTACTGACTTTGAGTCTGATGGTGTCAAGGTTGAGGATGAAGACACCCTGATCAAGACCAAGATGAAAGGGAAGGGGAAAGCAGCCCTGAAGAAGTCCAGTCATCCAACAATGCATCAAGGCCAGCTTGCACTCCACATGAGCACCCTCCATGCCTGACTCTACCAGATCCAGGCAAACATCAAGGCCCTGGAGGTCGAGCACTCAGAGGTGATGGCAGAAATGGAGGACTTGGTTGCAGAGGTGAAGGAGGCAGGCATCTAAGTCCATAGTCAAAAAGTATCTTGTAGATAGCGGGAAAAAAATACAATGTCTGTCCAAAATGAAACATAAGAACGAAATGAAATGAAAAAGAAGAGACCACGAATAAGATCTATGATACCAGACCAAATATGGAGTGTTTGTGGGCTTCCACCCGACTTGTTTTCATCAATCAGCTTACACTTCTATTACCACTGGTCGTCCTGGGAGGAACCTCCCTGATGTGAGCTACAGCTCGGCTTTGTTTCATCAGTCAGTCTTTCATCTTCTACCCCTACTGGAGATCCTTGGACATCAGCGGACTGTTTTGGGATGGATTATTTTTATGTGTTTTGTACGGTGTGCTGTGTCCAGAGCACGTTCAAAGATGAAAAGAGAATACATAGGGATGGTCGCATATGGGACATGGAGACAAAAGAAAAAGAGACAGAGGGAAACATACAGATGATCATATTGAGAGGGACAGATTTTATTCATATTTTTAGTGGTGTTTTTCTGTTTGTTTTCAGAGATAAGAGAAAAAGAGATCACCGGTCGAATCCTGGGGTAAAACAGAGAGAGAGAAATCTATGTATGATTGGCCATACTAATTGGCACTGGTCTGGGTTACTCGTCTGGACCATAGTCTGACGATTCCATGTCCTGGGTTCATCTATATCTTCACTGGAAATCTTGTCTAGTTCTTTGTTGTCTAAACCTGTGAGGTCAGTGATGGAAACAGATGAATGGGAATGCAGGTAATAAGGAATGAGATGGAAGGCAGCATATCGAAGCTGACAGGTTGCACCATCCAACTCTGCCAAGATGTAAGAACCTCTGGTAGTCTGGTGAAGGACCACCATTGGCCCAAGATACCTCAGCTTTGTTTTCTGGTTGAGTTCCTTCTCTACTTGGGAATTCTGGACTAATATGAGGCTTCCCAGACAGAAATCGAAGTCTTTGATCCAGTTCTTGATGGATGCCTCAAAGTGTTTGATGGATTCGAAACAGCCTTTTGGACCCATTCCCGGATGGTGTCCAAGTCTTCCTGACGCTTTTGGAGCTGTCAGGCTCGCCAAGCAATCAGTCTGACCAGAGGTAAAGGATCAGTATCTTGGGGAGGAATGTGGAATGTGGCCTCAGTGATGTCAAATGGAAATAGTGGCTCAATGCCATGAATCATGAAATATGGAGACAAACCAGTTGATCAGAGAATTATAACACACTCGGCCCAAAAGACCAAGTGAGCAGCAAGATGCCAGTGAGTCTCCCCCCCCCTGGGAAGTTTTGATGATGGCCTCCCTGATATCGAGATGGTGTCTTTCGATGATCCCATTGGCCTGGGAGTTGTAGGGGGAGATGTGGATGTGCCAGATACTATACTGGTCAGCAAGGACAAGTAATGCCTGGATGAAGACAGGGCCATTGTTGGTGATGATTTCGGAGAGCAGGCCCCACCGGCAGAGAATATCTTCGAAAATGAAGGAGGCTAGGACTGCTCCATTCTCAGACTGGAGCATGTGCCACTCCAGATAGGCCATGAGCACACACCAGGCCTGGACGATAAACCTATAACTGCCAGATTTCAGCATTAGCATGGTGTCAACATGAGCATTGTGGAAGAGTCCACCGATAACAGGAATGAGCAGGGGAATATGGGATTTACTTGTTTGCCGGAGCTGGCACTCATGACACGTCTGGACAAACCACTTTACATTGTTGACAAGCATTGGCCACCAGAACTGGAGCAACAAGCGGCTCTGGACTGTGAAAACACCTTTGTGACCGAGATCGTCATGAGCTTCCTTGATCGGTCAGTAGTGTTGGGGCTCTGGAACGACAAGTTCATGCTGTCCATGAGGTTCCCAGCACCATAGGGAGTTGTTGAGGATAAAGAATTTCATGGCCAAGTTGACCAGTGTTTGGAAGTTGGCATCAGAGAGGTTGGCAGGATGGATATGGGACTCAAGGAAGGAACAGATGAGGGTGATACGTGCTTCCTGGGAGATGGCTTTGGGAGACTGGGGGATGGGAGGAGAACCCAGAGTGTCATCCAGCCCCGAATCAGCTACTGTAGGGTCCAGAACTGTGACTGGTGGAGGGTGAGAGGTGGTGAAAACAGATTGGAAGGTGAGTGGAGGTGGAGGGAGTCAGATGAAGGACAAAATGGAAGAGGATGAAGGGGAGCACGCAGGTCTGGAAGACAATTGGGCAGAATAAGGGGCATACCCAACCAGGGATGGGGTATGGAAGATCTGATCATTGAGTAGGGTGGTGGAGAAGGAATAGGAATCGTCCAGCCAGTCCTTGAAGTCCGTCTCTTCAGGAGAATCATCATCAGAGCAAGGACGTTGGGAGAGGCCATCCAGTCCAGAATGCTTATTGGCAGGGATGTGACAAAGCTGGGAATGGAAATAGAATAAGAGTATGCTGGCGATCCACCAATTGATAGTTGCGTTCAGTTGTAGGTCTGGGTTGTTAATCATACCCTTGACGTACATGGCATCCATTTCCACTACAAGGTTAGTAACACTGAAAATGAAAACTCGGACTGTGTGCAAGGCTTGGAACAGTCCATATAATTCTAGTTTTGCTTGTGAGTAGTGGCTTTCCACCTCAGTCAGGCTTATAGACCTGAACTGGTTAGGATACTGCTTGCTGTCAGCCCCCTCTTGTGAGAGGATGAAACCAACGGTGATATACAATGTGTCCACTGCAAGGACTACTTCCAAGCCAGACTCATAATCCAGGCGCCAGAGTGCAGGGGACCAAACTATTTCATCCTTCAGACAATGCATAGCATCTCATTGGGCATCACCCCATTCAAAGGGGACACCCTTGCATGTTAGATTTACAAGAGGATGGGCAATAGAAGTGAAATTTTGGATAAAGATATGTACTACTCTGCAGGTACCAAGGAACCCACGGACTTGTGTCAAATTTGTGTACTTGGGCCAGTCCTGGATTTTCTGGACCTTGGCTTCGTGTGGAATCCAGCTATTGAACATGCACTTGTGGCCAACAATGGTTGCTTCTGGTGCAGTAAGGACAAATTTCTTCGCCAACACTGTCACTTTCACATTCTGTAGACACTGGAGGATTCTGTGGATGACAATCAGGTGTTCCCAGATAAACTGACAGATACCGGGGTTCTCTGGAATTGTTTCATACAATCCTTCTGGTCACTGGTACTGGGATTCACTGGACTTGACTGGAAGATCATCATCGAATAGAATGGTGTAGTGCAGGTTTTCGTCCTTCAAGATGAAAGACATATTGGCTTGATAGATCTGTACTGTGTTAGTGTAACCCATCAGAAGAGTAGTAAGATGGTTGGGATTGAGTGGACTCCTGAAGGTAGTCATGTCCCGGGATTCTATGTGCAGCGGACATTGATCATATCCGGCAAATAAGTCCATCATTCCATAGACAGCATACTTGCCAAATGACTTGCAAGGTGTTCGATAAAGGGAGGGACAGAAGAGTCCCAGATGGTGACAGTGTTGAGTGGCTAGAGGTCATGGACAAGCTGGAGTGACCTCCTGTCCTGTTTGAGGACACAGAACCACCAGGACTGGTAGGCTGTGGTGGATGGTTCATATACTCCGGAAGCGATCTGATCCTTGATGATTTGAATGGTTTGCTCCCAGGTGGCAGGAGGAATGGGAATGTTATGGAGTACCCATGGGGTGTGAGGTACGGTCGGAATCTTGACTAGTGGGAAGTATCGTTCATCTAGTCGGCCCCACTCAGTTGGAACCCAAACAAAGGCCATTTCGTGGTTGAGTATGATCCACCAGAGTAATTTAACCTCTTCGGGCCACAGCCACTTTGCGGAGTCGAGATCTAATGCATCAGCACATTCTTGAGTAAATCTTTTCATGGGGACAAAGTCTGGGGGATGGGTAGGTAATGGAATGAGTCCGGTGAGCAGATCATCAGGGAGCTGGCGTAGTACTGTATGTGGTACTCCTCCTTGAGAGGAGCCATGACTGGCTGGACCTTTTTAGTGACGGGCTTGTAGGCCCAAACATGAGTCCAGTAATCAAAGGAAATGGACAAATTAAAAGCGGAAATGTGAGAAGGGGATAGGTACGACTGCATAGACGAAAGAAAGTTAAAAATGGGAGTTGAGGAAGATTGTTCATTGTCCAGAGAAGAAGTCTGGTGCGCGACCTGGGGCAAAACAGAAAGCAGATGAGAAACAGAAAAGTTACGATTTGATGGTTCATCTCCTTGACTGATTGGTGGTTCATTGATATTTAAAAACCCATCTTGACTACCGATTGATGGTTGGCACATGGGAGGTTGTGCTGACACTGAGGACATCCTTTGGTCCAAGGCCAGGTTGGCAATTTATACTCCTTCCTGGTGTTTGGGTCTTGGAGAGTGACATTCTGTGAGCCATCAGGGAAATTGTCAGTAGTCGCGCTCATGAGACAATAAAACAGTTGTCCAAGCAACAGGTCGAAGTTGGCCTGGGGGATGACTTGGACCTGAACACAAACCTCACTGGCACCGAAATTGAGGGGAAGATTTTTGATAACTCCAATGGTTGATTTAGTGCTGGTGTTGGCATTTGACATGGTGAGGACATGATTGGACTAGTAACTTCAGAGTCTCCCACACCTGTTTGGGCATGACAATGATCTCCAAGCCCAATTCCAGTACTCCGGTGATAGAAATTGGAATTCTGGAGACTTTCACCTCCAGTGACCAGAGAGGGATGCTGTGATAGGATACAATTAGTCCGTCATCATTTTGGGTTACCCAGTCACCGAATTGTCAGGAGATGGCTCTGGGATCATGACCTGAGAGCTTGTTCACCCGGACAGTGTTGGATGATACAGGAATGTGTTTGGAGGTAGAGAGGTCCCAGAATTGCTTCCAGACCTCTGGTGCTACAGAGATCAGTTCTTTGAAAGGGATAGGAAAAGTGGTCTTGAGGACCCGGTCAATGATCTTTTTTGGGGCTGCTTCGTCTTCAAGCAGGAATGCATATCTGAATTGACTGGTAGGTGCTGATGGAGCAGATAGGTAGGAGGGATCAGTGCAAGGTCAGGATGGATTGGATGACATGGGATTGGGTGCTGGTGCTGATGATGACTTTTCTGTGGGTTTGGATGGGCCTGATGGCATGGACCAGGATGCAACAATCTCTGGGGTGACAATTTCTTCTATTGCCAGAGACTGTGGTGCCAGACATTCCAGTCAGCATGACGGAATTTTGACACTGTCGAAATTGGGAGCATTTGCTCTTGTCTTTGGTATGTATGATCCACCTGGAAGTTAGCCCACACGTTGGATAGGTAGGCTCGGAAATCCAGATCGTCCAAGTCTGGAGTCTCGTTGTTGTCGTCCCATGGCCCCCCAATGGGTGCCAATAGGACCGATGTTTCGATGTCTAAGATTGTGTCAATGTCTGGGATGGAGAGAGAGACTATCCCTGCTGTAACAGAGGATGTAGCAGTAGGAACAGATGGTATTGATACTTGGTCCAGGCACTCCTGGAGGCAACGGCTCCTGGGGACATGTGGAATGCATTTCCTGTCCAGAAGGTAAAGATGGCCATCGGTGCCTCAGGATGCCTTGCCGGTATGTATGTATCTGTCAACATGTGGACAGCTGTTCATAAAGTGGTATCTCCACAAAAGGCACACTCCCTCAGCTTAGAAGATCATTGGAAGTTCACCTGTTCCTGTTTGATTACTGGTGCCCCAGAAGACAATGGGGCTGGAGGTATCTGAGGTGCAGAGCCAGGGTTGCCCAGGCTGGGTAGTATGGTTGGACCAGCTGGGGTTGCCCGACTGAAGTGAGAGGGCAAAGGATGGAACTGGTGAGGAGGAACTTGGTGGCTTTGATGGTGTCGGCAATAGGGTATGGATCAGAAGGATGGTGGGTGGTTTTGGTGATGAGTAGGCAGTGGTGGACTTGGTTGGCAAGGTTGGTTGGTAGTCCAGTTATGAATAGGCCATCACAGTTGAGTTCGGAAAGCTTCCGATTGTTGACCAGAAGCTTGGAGATCTTCTGGAACTTGCATTGGTACCTGCTGAGATCTTCCAGGGTGTGCATCAGCTTCACCTGATATTCCTGAACAAGGTATTGGATGTCAGCATGGCAGTACCAGTTGGTACCTTCACATCTAGGATATAACTTTTTGACAGCGGTAACAAAATCAGCCCAGTTGGGTGGGTTAGCAATGGCTTTGTTGGGGAGCTCCCACCCTTCAGACTCTTCTAAGTCTGCATACCAGATGACAGCTCAGATCTTCTGTGCCTCAGTGGTACCAGCGGCGGTCCTGAGATCATCTACATCCTCTAGGAATCTAGGAAGGGAGGATGGGTTCTTTCTGTTGAATTTAGGGGCATTTTGGGTACCCCAGAGTGGCATCTGATGTTGGCTATTGGTACTAGAGGAGTGGGAAGAACAGGTTGGACAGGTTGGATGGGCAGAAAAGGTGGAGTGGGCGGAATGGGTGGAGTTGGTTGGCTGAGTGATGCTGGGAGTGATGGAGACTTGTCTGAAGCAGTTCTGGATGGTGAGGAGTGGGATTGTTGGTATAGACTATAATAGTCCAGAGGGCTGAAGGACATTCAGGACAGGTTAAAAAGATATGAAAGCAAAGCAGAGGATGATGCAGAGAGTGGGGTGAGCGGTGATGGCAGTGTACATGGCCATGGTGGGCAGATTGGGAACAGAGGGGGACGAAAAATCCCAAGATGGTCCCCAACTCCTCCAAGCAGTCGAGTGTATAAATGCTCCCAGTACTTGTTCACTAAGACTACCCTCTTCGGCTAAAATTTTTTTCCTTAAGGGATGATCAGCCCCTGAAACTCTAAAACAGTCAAAAGATTCCGGAGGCTGTGAGGAATTGGCTGATAGATTTAAAGATTCTGGGCTGGTTGGCCGGATCGCCAACCAATTGGATTGAGGTGCCTCTTTGGAAGGCAGATCAAATTCTATTTCCGACAGTAGAATGCCTCTGAAAAAGAAACTTTCAGGGAGGAATAAAGGCGTTCATTGTCAGGAAGAGCAGGTAGGAAAAAACTATTCTCTGAGAGGTCAAGATTCCGGAACTCTGCAAGTAAATTTTCTATTTCTAAGCGATGAGGAGTTAGTCAGAGACTTCATCTGGAACCCATGTTAGAGTCCCTTGTGGTGGGCTCCAGTTGAAAAGACTAAAAGGTGGGTGAGTGGACTTGCAAGGTATTCCTACCTTCGAATCCTGGCCACTTGGGGATGTCTGATAGTAGGAGGAGGTGAATATGTTTGCTCCAAAGGGACTCTAGTGTCTGGGCTAAGTCTAGAATGAAGTCTGAGCAGTGATGGACCAGTCTGAGGCAAGTCCAAGTGATAAAACGAGGCTGGTCTGGGGCTGGTTGATGAGAGAGATGATGTCCGACTGGTGCTTCAGTTGGGAAAGGTGGTAAAGATGATCAGAAATGATGGGAGACGATGGACAATGATGGAAATGATGATGGGGAACAGCCCTGATGATGTACGATGTGAGCTCAATGGGCACTGTCATTTCCAGAAGTTAGGTACATGTCACATGCCGTTCCTCCATGCAACTCCATACCTCTGAAACACGACTCCAGCGCCTTTGCACACTCCAAATCTCGCCCATAGTATCTCTGTCTCATTCTGTCACTCCATCCTCCATGTCTCCATTATAGTTTACTCTCTATTTCATTCTCGTCATGTAAAACCTCCATCCCTAGTTACCTCCGACCCTGCATGTACATTCTCCATTGACCCTTGTCCATTCTCCACCTCCGACCCTTACTCCTGCCCTTCTGACTCTGACCCCTTACTCTGACCCTTCTGATCCTGGACTTATTTCACATAGTTACATCCTCTGACCTCCATATATAAGTCCGAGCTTTGTCGTAGATACCTCAGCTTGAATATCGACTAAGACTTCCCTGGCACTCCCCTCTTGTCTCATTCCACTCCAAGTTTATCTCTTCACCCACTCCATCCTCTTTGTCCTCTGGAATCTGGGACCACCAATAAGGACAGTAAGGGTGCAGCGCTCTGCTCTGAGTCGCTGAAGATGAAGTCCCAAACCCCTCGTGCAACTCCAGAGTCAGAGCTGGAGTTGACCGGAGTTGTCACTGGAATTCCAACATAGTCTTAACAGTACATGATTTTATAAGTCTGGGGATGCCCAGACGGAAACTAAGTACTGGAAATGACACATAATGTAAGGAATGCAATATAAGAAGGGATGAGATTGCATGAAAACCAACCCTTGAAGGGTAGTGTGCCTGAGTTCCATTATGGGTCCAACAAGATTGATTGCTCGGAGTATCAGGACCTAAGTAAAGAACTGGATAGTTCTCTTTCTCTATGTAGGAACGTAGGATACTTCCTCTCTTGGAGAAGTAGGCATAGGTATGATCAAGTAGAGACTTACTTGAGGAGACTTGAGCATAAGCAAGAGTGATTGATTGGAGTAGAGGGTAGATTTCTAACTAAGGAGAGCGAGTATGAGAGAGCTCTCCTTTATATACCATACAGGATTGTATGTATGTATTTGGACTGGTCCATGCTCAGTCCTATCTTTCTACCTAATAAGGAAGAAGAGAGTGCAAGACCATCACACTGTTTGTCATACATGATCACTAAGTATCCAATGATGATCAGTATATGTGTCATATGTATGATGTAAGGAATGAAATATTATCTAATATGAAAATAAATGTTAATATAATAATATCAGTGGTATCTGGATAAGAATATCTGAATAGGAAATACCACTTGATATTTGACACTCTTCCTCATTTGAAATATTAGGTTTCATGAATAAGGAGATAAAGTGAGACTTTTTCGTCCACATTCGAAGGCTATCTTTCCAAGGTTTTTGGTAAAGATATCAGAGAACTGTTGGTTAGTTGGAATGTAGAACAGTTTGACTTCACCCAATTCTACAGCTTTTTGGATATAGTGTTCTGGTATCCGGATGTGTTTGGTTCTGCCTTCTTGAGCTGGATTCGAGGCGAGAAACATTGCTCCCTGGTTATCCATGCATAATGGTACCGGGGGAAGAACTATCGTTAATTCGTCGAATAGGTTTCGAATCCATTGCAGTTGTTT
>JBBPLQ010000395.1:11573-24088 GCA_038089855.1 Royoungia palumana
ATATTCTGCTTCTGTGGATGAAAGTTGTACTCTCTTTTGTTGTTTTGAAAGCCAGGATACAATTTCATTGGCTAAGTAAACCAAATATCCAGTAGTTGATCTGGATGTCTTGATATCTCCTGCCCAGTCTGTGTCACTATCAGTGATTATACCATTCATTGGTCCATCTGACTTGTAGGTGATACAGAGGTCAGTGGTTGTCGCTAGATAGCATACAATATAGATCGCCTTCTGCAAGTGTTCTTCAGATGGATTTGCAGAGAATTGTGACATCTTCATCACAGCATAGGCAAGGTCTGGTCTGGTTCTGAGCATGATATAGAGGAGGGAACCTATGACTGATTGATAATGACTTCGGAGGTTTGGATCTCCTTGTTTATCGTTGGGTCTTGGATTATATCCGGTTGGAAGCGGTTTGTTAACAGGTTTGGAGTTTGTTTGTCTGAACCTCTCAGCGACTTTTTTAGCATAAGTGCACTGGTCGAGATGAATTGTTCTTTTCTTTCGATCTCGAGTAATCTGCATTCCTAGGTATTCTTGTGCTTGTCCAAGGTCTCTTGATTCCCAACATTTCATGAATTCTTGTTTATGTTTGAGGACAAGAGGTCAATTGCTACCCATGAATAGAGCGTCATCAACATAAAAGACAAGGACGATGATATCTTTGCCAATGAATTTGTAGTACACTCCTGGATCAGCATGCGTTCAGGTGAAACCAAACTTTACCAGTGAAGCATGCAATTGTTTGTTTCATTGCAACGCTGATTGTTTGAGTCCATAGATAGACTTGATCAATCAACAGACTTTTGTCTCTTGACCTTTCTTGATGAAACCCTCAGGTTGAACCATATAGATTTCTTCATCTAACTCACTGAATAGATAGGCGGTTTTAATGTCTAGGGCTTCTAGTTCCCAGTCTTCCAATGCTGCTGTAGCAAGGAGTAGACAAACGGTTTCAAACCTGGTTACTGGTGAAAAGGTTTCTTTATAGTCAATACCGAAGACTTGTGTAAAGCCTTTTGTGACAAAGCAGGCTCTTTCTGCCATCGCTTTTGACTGCAAATACCCATCTTCCCTGGACGGGTTTGTGACCTTTGGGTAGATCAACTAGTTTCCAGACATTGCGGTCTAGTAGAGATTTATATTCATCATTCATGGCATCTCTCCAAGCTTTCTGATCTGTGTCAGATAGCTTGAGGATATCACAATAATGTTTCGGTGTTGTTATCATGATAGCTAGTGAGAAGTGATGTCTCAACCATTGGTTCGAGTACACCTCACCCATTGGTTCATCATTTGGAGGCTCGGCAACGTCTTGTTGCATAGGCTCTTCCTGAATTGCTTCTCGTCCTCTCTGGATATCTCTCTCTATTTCAAGAGGTGGTCATTGACCATAAGCGTTATCTGGTATCACTCATGTGAACCTGATCCTAGTGGATCTTCTCTCTTCGACAGGTGCCCTTATATTAGTTCTCTGTCTGAAGGTAGGACGGTGTTGATGTGGTAACACCCTAAATTCTGTTAATGGTTCTCTTTGTTGCATAGGTGATTGCCAGTTAGCTGGTCTGAGAGGTCAAGGCTCCTGATATTCGTAATCAGGGAGATGATAAGGTTTATGTTGTGGCATATTGACTATGTCTCTCCATTCGTTCTGTTCGTCTCTAAACCTTCCTGGTTGGATAGGTCTCTTCCGATTGGAAGGTTCAGGTTGTGGTGATGGTGATCTTGGTTCTGGAGACAGTACGGTTGGAGTGAGGTTATCGATGGGTTCAGGAGATGATGATGGGAAGTGTAAGGGTGATTGTGAAGATGAATTAGCACATTCTGTCCCTTTGATTCTACTCGAATGAGTTAGATTGTATAATTCAGATCCAAGTGATGGTAAGGATCCTTCAGATTTGGGTGAAGAAGGTGTAGATCCATGGTTTTTAGGAGTATTTTGTCATGATGATCTCGATGATGTAGATGTATGGTCATCGGGGGTTGATCTATTGTCAAAGTTTCGTGGATCAACATTTATATATCGATTAGGTGACGGTAATTCCGGTATTTCGTCCCTTGTTTGTATTGGAAGGTCGTTTGCAGTTGGTATTGACAGGTCTTGACTGTCTTTACTCTTTCTGGAACATGACAAAAACTTTGATTCATCGAAGATGGCGTGAGAGGCAATGAACATCCAATGTCTGGTTTGAGACTAGAAGCGGTATCCCTTGGTATGAGTTTCATAGCCAATGAACATCATTTCTTCAGCTTTTGGTGCAAGTTTGTCCTTATGCATCTCTGATGGAATAAAGACATAAGCTGTGCAACCAAAGATCCTAAAGTAGGAAACATCTGGTTTCTTCTTTTCAAAGTATTCAATTGGAGTTTTCCAGTTGAGACGACACATAGGTTGTCTGTTATAAATGTGAAGGGAGGTCTCCACTGCATCTTGCCAAAAGATGTCTGGGAGACATGCATGGTGGCATATAGCATTCGCTTTTTCGAGTAAAGTTCTGTTGAACCTCTCTGCACGACCATTTTGTTGTGGAGTATGAGGGACAGAGGTTTTGTGTTTGATACCTCTGGATGAGAAGAACGTTTTGACATTCTTTCCCATAAATTCCCCTCCTCAGTCTGAACGTACAGAGGTAATATTGAATCCGGATTGTGTTTCCAAGAAGGAAAACATAGTAACAAGTTGTGCACAGGTCTCGGATTTATCTCGAAGGAAAGTGAGAATAGCATAATCGGAAAAATCATCAATTAAAGTGAGAATATATCTCTTCCTGGATCGAGACTCTTTGGGCATAGGACCAATTAGGTTGGTATGTACAAGGGCAAGTGGTCAAATTGACTGCTTGTCAGAAGGAGGGAAAGGTTGATTGGCCATTTTCCCTTCTGCACAACCTTTACAAGGTGGTAGTTTATGATCAGGAAGGAGTGGAGTGCCAGATGTATTCTGTTGAAGGTGACAAAGAGCTTTCTGAGAGAGATGTCCAAGGCATAAGTGCCAAAGGGTGACGGAATCAGGTATTAATTGAACTGATGTTATAACTGATGGTTTAATCGATGGTGACTGAAACCAATGTAGGTTATTTTCTTCTGGAAATAAGGCCGATGTCTGTATTACCAAAGATCCATCAGTGTTCCAGACATGTGTTCGTCCATTTGTGATTGAGCATTTATATCCCTTCATCGTAAGGGAGGGGATAGATAGTAGTCAGTAAGAGGCATGAGGGGCATACCAGACGTCTTGTAAGATCATCTGAGATAGATCATTGGGTGATAATATCACTTTTCCTGGACCGTACATTGATATGGTTGATCCAGAGGCAACAGTTGCCAATCGTTGCTGATGTCCGAGATGAATAAAATCAGACATATATGGAGAAATGTGATCAGTGCATCCACTGTCCATCATCCAATGATTTGGTTTACCCTCAGCACTTCTGACAGTATAACAGCCAAAAATTTGTTTATTATAATTGGAGGATAAGGGGATCTTCCTGAAACAAGCCTAAAAAGGTTGAGACTTGTAAAGCGATAAGATGTGAAGATGGTTTGGAATGTTGTCCCAACTGGTTTGTAAGTGAAAGACCAGAAGAACTTTACTGGAGTTCTTTGGTGTTGGTTGCATGGTATATATACTACTACATGTGTTTGTATCCATTTGTAATGTTCCAGAATATTCTATCTAATGAAGGAATGTGATTGGTTAATGAAAGTGGTACAATACACAGCATCAGTAAGCAATGATGTCATAGAGATAAGAGAAAGAAAGGCCATTGGTTAGAATGTTATAGAATGTTCTATGGGCTGTGCTTGGCTATGCAAGTGTGGCAGCCAATGGGAATGTGTTCCGAGCATAGGTTTGACATGAGGCAAAGGTCTAGCCTTTGGGGAATGGAATGAGCGAGTCATGTAAGGGAACAATGTATGGCATAGGAACATTGTGTAGTTTTGGGAAAGGGATATCATGTGACTTTGAGTCATGTGATGCAGGAAAAGGAATAAACATAGGGGTCGAAGATAGGGGTTTTGAAGCGTTTGTAACACTTCTGCTCATCTATATGAGGTGGTCCGGAGAAGATAGCTCCAGACACAGTATATATGGGTATAGGATCATCAGGATCTGTTGCCAGCGCTTTACTCACAGAGTATCTCATCTGTGGTGAAGGTGGTAAACCTTCTAATAGTTCTCTGGCTGATGTGCCAGGTAGCATCTGTCCCATAGGTAATCCTCCAAGTACAAACATTTTTCCTTTCTCCTTTTTCTTTTTCTTCTTGTTGCGACCAGTAATGGTGTCTGCAGTTTCTGATACTGGTGTTTCAGAGACTGTGCCCTCGAAAGTACTGAGGTGAAATGGTGGGGAAGGAGAACGACTGCATGTCGCTATCTCCCCATCCTGGTTCAGCAACATCAGAAGGGAAATCCTGACTAGTGTCCATCTCCATATATGAAGGTTCATCGAAGTCGTCGTGTTGAGGTTCGACTTCTTCTATTCTTGCTGATAGGGGTACAGATCCTATCACAGCATTGGCAACAGCATTTGCCATTTTCTTTTGTTTCCTTCGTTCATAGTATTTGCTGGCATTGTTCCCTCCTCGTCCTCTATAAGGTTTTCCTCGTCCTCTACAGTTGTTACTGCAGGACGGACCACTGCTTTGGTGTTGCTGTGGTTGTTGTTGTTGTTGGGGTCTCCAAGTATTCATTTTGGGAGGACCGTTGTGTATGACGGCGGTCCTATTAATCGAAGGTTGAGAGGAGGTAGATGCGATGGTGGATATACGGTGATGAAGTAGTTTGGAGTGGTGTCTAGAGCGAGTATTCCTTAGGTCGATCTCTCTGAGAATAGTAGATTCAATGTCATAGACATTGATATCATCGGAGGCAGTTTGGATGAGAGTTGAGCATATGTTGCTCATAGAATCAGGAATTGCGTGAAGGAGTGGTAATGCCTTCATTTCTCTGTTGAGGTTTCCCCCACAGGCGTCCATTTCTTGAAACATGGACTGGATTTTCTGGAGGTCTTCCTCCGCTTTGTGTTCCCTGATTCTGTGGTTCATCAGTTTTGAGAAACTGAGGTACCTTCCTGCGAGTCCTCTGGTGCCATATCTTTCTTGGAGATAGTACCAGTATCTGTAAGTTTTAGACTCCAGGGGTTTGTGAGTGACAATGGTAGTGGTGGCTCAGATCTCATCTTCTTCCCAATCTTTGGGAGCTTCTTTTGCTAAGGAATAATGTAAGATTGAACAGAGAATGGCGAGAACCTTGTTTCCGGCGTCTTTCCAGTCTTGTACATCGGCATGAGTTGTAGCAATTAGAGAATAATGTGCCGATTTCAACCAGTCCACTTGGTTGACCATATGGAGAAGGTGTTTGATCCTCATGGACCATTCAGCATAGTTTTCTTTGCCGGTAAGAAGAACGAAATCTTTCATCTGGTAAGATTTGATCTTGTAAGAGTCAGCTTTTGGGAATTGAAGAGTTTGCTGAGATGGTTGTTGAGTCATGGCTGTAATCAATATTAGTAATGAGGAAACTTAATAGAGAAACCCCCTTTGTTCGATCAATGTCTCCATTCCCAGGTTAATTTACAAGATTTGTTTACATCCTACACTTTTTAGACAGAAGATTTTTGGTCTTTTCCTCTGATACCTCCACAGCTCTCCTTTTAGGAGGAGGATAGGTGAGACGGCATGCTTCTGCATACATCTTTCCTTCCTTTATATATCTCTGAACTTCAACATGTTTCAAGTTCAGGGGATTGTCTTTCCATTCTCGTCTGAGAAGGCTATTAATCCGAGAGTGGTACCATTGTTGAAATGGTGCAGGAGGTTCGTATCCAAGAGTTGTGTAGTAAGAAGGATATGTACCAAAAAGGACATTGTTGTGGTAAACCGAGTCAAGAAACAGGGTGTTTACATTGTCTTCCTCATCGAGAGGAGGGAAGTTATCTCTTCTAAGGACTTCAAAACCGGCATCATGGCAGTAGCACTGTAATGTCTCATCGTAAGATGGTGAAGGGAAGGCCCAGCCCATTCCTTCGTATACAGAGCTAAGGGGTTCGTCTTTGAACATGAACCCAGTGGCTAGTGATGATCCCATAGGAGTATTGGTCTCTGCTGTTGTTAATTGTACAGGAATCGAGATATGACTTGCGGGTATGTATCCGATTGGGTATGGTGGGACATTACCGGCTCTGTAGAAGTATACTTTTCTGCCATTGAATCTAAAGGAATGCCTTTCTCTAGAAGGAGGCATCGGTTTCAAGGTCCAGAAGATGGCTGGTCTCTCTGGATCCAGCCTCATCAGGTGGACTGCTTTCTCAAGGTAGGTGTGATGCTGGAGACTCTGGGAGTCCATAAGGAGCTTCAACGAGATTGCTCGTTGATCCAGTGTCATTTCTATGGATATGATTTTGGTTTCTCCTTCCCATATGTGGGTGCGCTCGAATCGGTTGTGGGGACGACTGAGGGGAATGAGGTCTGTCATTATCTCCAGATGATTTGCTTCTGATATTTGAGAGGTTTGAATTTCTTTGAGCCTCTGATAGAATTTGGGAATCATAGGGTAAGCGTTCATCATAGGGTGGAGCAGGTGGTGAATTGTCGTCGATTTGTTGGTTGGATTGGAGTTGGTTCAAATGGATATACAAAGCAAGTAAATTCTCTTGGTTGCAATGATGAATCGGGCAGCCAAGGGTACTCCAATTGGTAGGTATATCGACGAAGTTATTCCAATTGTGATGGAATCCTGCTTCTGATCGCACAATACGATGATGGATGTGGGTAGATGAAGGGTGTAGTCCAAAACAGATTTCGTCCAGGGACAGGTGGTTGTCACAGAACAGGCAGGGTCTGTGAATTGGTTGTATCAAATTGAGTGTGCATCTATAACACTCTCTGGTACCGCAAGGGACAGAGGTGTCTCTCAGTAATTCTGCTGTTTCGATGGGTGCAGATTCTGAGGTGAGGCGGGCACGTTCGATAGTAGTAAAGAAGGGTCCTGGTGACGGTTGATTGGACTGACGGTTCCTTCTGCTAGATCTTGTAGGGTTAAAGGCTGCAGGTAGAGTTGGCTGGATAGTTTGCCAAATTGGTGGGGATCTCAGAATGGGAGGTTCTGGAGCAGCGCTTGTCAAGGCAGTAGGCTCTCGAGTGATAGAAGGCGAAGGGAATGGGGATCTCGCCAAGGGAGTTCTTGGCGGAGGCTGACTAACCGTATTTGGTAGATAAAGGTTGTCAAAGCCTATAAAGCAATGATAAAGGCAATTAGCAATTGAAATGCAGTAATCAAGTGAGAAATGTCAAATGTGGGGATCCATCGAATATGCAAAGTATGAGACTATTGCATCCTCATCACAATAAATCATGATTGATGCTCTTTGATAAGTTGGGTATGTTGTAAGAACAATCCAGAAGGATTCGATCAAACAGAACATCACCTGGATGAAACACATGGCTTCAAAAGTCTCCATGGCTTCACCAAGGTAGGTGGCGATGGGATAAGATACGTGTAAAGAATATGCCAGCCACTTAGTTAAGCAGGGCTCATAACCTAAAGAACTGGATAGTTCTCTTTCTCTATGTAGGAACATAGGATACTTCCTCTCTTGGAGAAGTATGTGCAGGTATGATCAAGTAGAGACTTACTTGAGGAGACTTGAGTGTAAGCAAGAGTGATTGATTGGAGTAGAGGGTAGATTTCTAACTAAGGAGAGCGAGTATGAGAGAGCTCTCCTTTATATACTATACAGGATTGTATGTATGTATTTGGACTGGTCCATGCTCAGTCCTATCTTTCTACCTAATAAGGAAGAAGAGAGTGCGAGACCATTGCACTGTTTGTCATACATGATTACTAAGTATCTGATGATGATTGGTATATGTGTCATATGTATGATGTAAGGAATGAAATATTATCTAATATGAAAATAAATGTTAATATAATAATATCAGTGGTATCTGGATAAGAATATCTGAATAGGAAATACCACTTGATATTCGACACTAAGAAACAAAAGTACTGTAAGATAAGAAGAAACATACTGGAAATAAACAAATATCTGTAAATAGAATACATGGTAAACATCTATGACTCAGGGATCAATAGAAGTGAAGTCTGGAACTGTCATTTTATAAGTCTGGGGATGCCTGGACAGAAAC
Organism: Royoungia palumana; assembly: GCA_038089855.1. Classification (NCBI taxonomy): domain Eukaryota; kingdom Fungi; phylum Basidiomycota; class Agaricomycetes; order Boletales; family Boletaceae; genus Royoungia; species Royoungia palumana. The sequence continues at coordinate 19,725 of JBBPLQ010000395.1, forward strand.
TAAGTACCAGAAATGAAACATAATGTATGGAATGGAAAGTAAGAAGGGACAGGATTGCATGGAGACCAACCCTTGAAGGGTGGCACTCCCAAACCCTGACTTGGGTCCAATACGACCAATCACTCAGAGTATCAGGACCTAAGAAACAAAAGTACCATAATGTGAAGGGAAACATACTGGGGGCAAATGAATGTCTGTAAATTGAAACAAACCAAAGTGTATATGACCTGACAATCAGTAAAAAGGTAGTCTAGAGCGATACAAGGTGAGTCCAACCAGTCCATTGGTAGTCTGGGCAGTCTGGGTGTCCGGACTGTCAACCAGTCCTTTGGAGACTGACTAGAAGTCTTGGGAATGGAAAGGAATAGCTAATTAAAGGTAACCCGATGAGTAGCACACATATGGGACCAAGATATACATGTAGAGGTGTACCAATCTCTACACCACTAGACTGAATCCCCAAGAGAGAAAGGACTGAGTCAGTGGACCCAAACGACTTTATTCCAGAGGATTATAAAAGGCAAATAAAAATGCAAAGGATGTTCAACCAAAGAAGACAGTTCAGTTTAAGGATTAGAGAAGACGCCTTTGACCCCACCTATAACTACAGAGTCTCACAAAGCCTCAGACCAAAAGCAGTCTTAAAAAAACCATCTCACCTCCCCTCTGTTAAGGCAATGTTGGAATTCCAGCAACAACTCTGGTCAACTCCAGATCTAACTCCAGAATTGCATGGGGGGTTTGAGACTTCAGCTTCAGTGACTCGGAGCAGAGTGCTGCACCCTTACTGTCCTTATTGGTGGTCTCAGATTTTGGAGGACAAAGGGGACAGAGTGGGTGAAGAGATGAACTTGGAGTGGAACAGGACAAGTGAGGAGCGCCAGGGGAGTCTTAGTCGATATTCAAGCTGATGTATCTACAACAAAGCTCAGACTTATATACAAAGGTTGGAGGACGTAACTAGATGAAATAAGTCTGGGATCAGAAGGGTTGGAGTAAGGGTTGGAGGCGGAGAATGGACAAGGGTCAGTGGAGAATGTACAAGGTCCATGAAGTAGAGAATGGAGACTGAGATGGAGACGGAGAATGTACATGCAGGGTCAGAGGTAACTAGGGACAGAGGTTTTACATGATGAGAATGAAATGGTGTGTAAACTATAATGAAGACACGGAGGACAGAGTGACGGAATGAGATGGAGGAACAGAGATACTATTGGCGAGATATTGAAGTGCATGAAGGCCAGAGTTGAATTTCAGAGGTATGGAGTTGCATGGAGGAACAGCATGTGACACCCTCATATGCATCTGCTCTAGCATACTGTACATATTCCAATCCCTCTGCAGATAAATAAATAAACCTTCACTTCCCCACAATTCACAATGCAGGCCACATCTCACACCTTAGCTCCCATCATTCACAGAATCAAAGAGACAGATATGTATGATGAAATAAAAGAGATGGCAGAACTGTCATATCCCAATCTGCAAGTCTGATCTCCGATGTTACTCTGGACCTAACTCCGAGGGTTTCGTTTGACATTTTGCTAAGTACACAATTCTGACTCTCAGACTTGTATTCTGCCTCTTCATTCTCCACTCCTATATGTGTTCCTCCCTGTATTTGATTTAGATTCTAGTTACCTTTGTCCCTGTGGCTCACTTGAGAGTGCAGCCTTTCATTCTGCCACTCCTCTATTTAGGACCATTCTCCATCTCCATTGACCCTTCTGAACCTTACTGTCCCGTCCTTGTTATGACCTCCTCGTTCTTGTCCTATAGACTCTGAACCCTACTCCATATATAAGCCCACATGTACTCGTCGTACTTCCTTAGTTTGAATATTAACTTAGATTCAACTCCTCCTCTGACCTCCGACTTGAGCCTCACTTGTCTACTCCAACTCAACTTCATTGCTAGTCAATGTCTAAGTCCAAACCTCTGCTTCTCTGAAATCCAGACCACCTCCAAGACTCAGGCAAGGGCACAGTGCTCTGCTCCAAGTTGCTGAAGCCAAGGTCCTATCCATGTGCATAACTCCAGAGTTCACTGGAGTTCACTGGAGTTGACCTGGTCTTAACAGTATATTCAAACTCTATCTTGTCTGATGTCTTAACTATGGCTACTCGCGTTACCAGATCCCATGTGCGCACTATCAGTGCTAGCAATCTGCCTCCATCTCCCCACTTCAACCCTCTGTCCACTTATGGAAGCAGCCAACATGGGCCCAACCTTGTCAGCCAATTCCACAGCTTCTCTGCGCAACACACTCTTGCTCCATCTGTGTCCACTTCCCAACTCCTGCCTCTGTCCCCAACTCTGGGGGCATGCATCAAGGAAAACAAAGAAGAAGACCCCAGGTTGTCCCATCACTCCTTGTTCCAAACTCTGTTCAATGACCTCCAAGTTCTGTTTCCTCCAGGACATGATGAACCTTCTAACCACAGGTCTGGCTTGCTAGGTGATGACCCTGATAATGGCTTCGGCTTCTTCAGAAATGACCCGTCTGACAATGAACCCCATACCTCTAACAACTCTGACCCTTTTTCCTCCAACTCCAAGAACAAGCAGATCCCCCATGATATGCTCCCCCAGCTGGCTAGCACCATCAGCCGGCTCACTCATTTCTCCTCTCGTCATCCGACCTCCGAATCCTCGCCACACACCAAGGTCTGAGAACTGGATCAGTTTGATGGGACGGATCCCTGCAAACTCTGAGTATTCTTGGTCCAGTGCGAACTTAACTTCCAAGATCATCCTAAGGCCTTCACCATGGACTGCGCCAAAGTCACCTTCGTGCAGTCCTACCTCAAAGGTATGACCCTGGAATGATTTGAACTGGACGTCCTCCAGATGGAAGATCCCACACTCCGTCCGATCTGGATGGACGATTACAAGGAGTTCATCCCAGAGCTCCAGACCAATTTCAGTCTGCTCGACCCAGTCAGAGATGTGGAACACCAGCTGGACCATCTCAGCATGAAGGATGGCCAGCACATCAACAAGTACATTGTCAAGTTCAACCGCATCACGTCCCAAGTCTGGGGCTATGGAGAAGGAGCTCTTTGTCACTATTTCTACAATGGACTCCCTGACCACATCAAAGACGAGGTCTCCCATGTTGGGAAACCCACCACCCTTGTCAAACTCTGACAACTCACTGAGGCCATTGATGTGTGCTACTGGGAATGCAAGTTGAAGATGTCCTGACAAGCAAAGCCTTCCACCAACCTGTCCTCGTCCAAGTCCACATCTGACAAACACTCCACATCTGTATCCCACTCTGCAAATAACTCCAGCAATGACTCCAGTGGCTCCAAGGATTCAAAAGATTCCAAGGGCAAAGCCACCATATTCTCCTTCACACCTGAGTCTGCAGACCTCACTCCGAAGCTCAGAAATGACAGCAAACTCACTGCCACTGAGTGAAAGCATCGCTTCAATAATAAGCTTTGCATGTTCTGTGGTCAAGCCAGCCATGTGGCCAAAGATTGCCTGAAGTCTACCTCCCATGCCTCCAAAGCCCATGCAACTAAAACTGCTGCTCCAGAATCTAAACCGGAGGTCTCCTTGGAGACAAAAAAAATAGTCCATGACCTCTCAGACTCCACATGGACTGAAGGTTGCATTGACTCCACCTGTGCACTCAAGGGGCTCCGACTAATGTAGCCTCTCTCTTAGATCCAAAATCCCTTATGCTGTCTATCTCTCTAGTCTCTTATGATACAACTTCTTTTCCCACATTGATTGACTCTGGCTCCTCCGATTGTTTTATAGATACTGCTTTTGTGAATAAAAATAATCTTTCAACATACTGCATTTCTCCAATCCTTCTCCGACTCTCTGATGGAACATCAAACTTGACTATCACTCAAGCCCTCAACCTCTCCGTGAAACAACACCCAAAACACTAGGATGATGTGTAGTGGTCCTTTGAAGAGGGACTAACTCTTATGAGGAGTGGAAGAGTGGAAGAGATCGAAGTTGATATTGTGTGTAGCTATGGTAAGATCTACAATCACATGGACCTGATCAACTACTTAAACGTATCGCTAAGTAATGGGCGAGGTACAAGTCGGATAAATCATAATGTGGGTAGTGTCCATAATCATAATGATAGTGATCAGGGAATGGACCTTTGTGCTCAGGCCTGGGGCAATGGACTCAGACATGATAGCTCTGGTCAGTATGTCAAATGGCTACTGTCACGTGCCGTTCCTCCGACCTACTCCGCACTTCCGAAACCCAACTCTGGCGCCCTTGCGCACTCCGATACCCCGCCCGTAGATCTCCGTCTCTCCGTTTCACTCTGTCTCTCCATTCTCCGTTTATAGTTTACATTCTATCTCGTCATGTATTGCCTCCGT
>JBBPLQ010000396.1:0-24080 GCA_038089855.1 Royoungia palumana
CCTATCATCTCGTCTGACTAAGTTCCTCTCGCGCTGCAGGAGACTTGAATCCGCCTCTCTCAGGCTTGGAGCTTGATCAACGCGATCAACACTCCACGTATCTTCCTCGTCAGAGAAAATCCTCATCCCGCATTACTTTAAATACCAAAGCTACCCAGGCCGTTAGCGTTTTTCCTGATGGGTATGTACACCCCCTTGAGATGACCCGCTCGATAATTTGTTATAATATCCAGGGGTTAACACTATCCATATCTCACGTAAGGATATAACATGCGTCGCATTCGAGCCTGATAGTCCCCACATCGTGGGAGCAGACGGTTTGGGCGCCATTCGTCAATGGAGCATCGAGGGTGGGGTTGGAGTGGACGTCAGTCTATCAGCAATGAGGATGAGCAAGGCCGTTCACGCTGTTGTCGTGTCGGCTGATGGCCGATGGATAGTATGCGGTGGTGCAGGGCATAAGGTCGTCGTCTGGAGCTCAGCCTCTCACCAAAAAGCGATCGAGGTTACGGAACATACAAGTCATGTCTACGCCATCGACGTGTCAAGTGACTCCCAGCGATTCGCCTCGGGATCGCACGACCTCACCGCCCAGATTTTCGACATCACCACAGGTGTAAGACTTATTCCTCCGCTGCAGCATGTGGCCCAGGTTATAGGTGTCAAATTTTCTCCAAACGGAAATCGAATTGCTACTGCCACGCTTCCTCGCTCATCTTTAGGTGTTTATGATGCTCGCTCGGGCGACAAACTTTTCGAAATCCCGGTCAGCACTGCCACGTGGACGTTCACAACACCACTCGCCTGGTCCTCTGATAGCCGACAGCTCTTCGTCGCATCCCTAGGCAAGATCACTTGCCTTGATACGTACACACGTTCTCATTCAGAGTGGGCCATTCACGACATCAAGAGTCCGAAAGCATCCATTGTAACCAGCGGCAAATTTATTGCATGTTCTGCGGGCTCTTCAGTTTCGCTTTGGGATTCCATTTCACACAAGCTCATAGCCTGCGTCGATAATCAGAATCCTGTTACTTCGCTTGCTATCTCTTACGACCGCAAGTTCCTTGCATGCGGGCACACCAACGGAATCACACTACACTCTCTTGAAGAGTATCTTCCTGAACATTACCTGAAGTCACCTAACGTCTCCCAGCTTCCACTTATGCAAATTGGTGACTCGGTACTCAATTTGTGGGTGCAAGGCAATCTGACCGAGGCCGAGGCGACGTTGTCGGATGAGATAGAACAGTGTTCCGACCCGATCCACTACGCATATGCGGTCAGGGCACTCATACGAGCACATCTAGGACAATCAAAATTAGCAATGGAGGACGCAGAAATGGTGACATCATATCTCCTTTCTCGGTGTCTGTGTGTTTACCTCTATCTATGCAAAGTCCCTCCATATAATTCGGTCTCCCATTGGTCAGCTCGCGAAGTCTGTCGTATACATCGGTTTAGGCGAACTGGAGATCATACTTGACGACATTGATTTTGTTTTTCGCGAGTGCGATCTCTATGATACTACGCTGCTCTTGGTCATCAATGTGCGTGGCTGGCGTATTCTGTGTGGAGCATGCTGAAGATCCGTCTCGCCCAGTCTATCCTCATGTTCGTGTGTAACAAGCGTAACCAAGGTATATCACGGCTTCGCAGGTTGATCTCCACCGCGGACGAAAAGATGAAAGACTACTACCTTCAGGTATGCGCATTCATGTAGTAACACCATCAGTGGTCGCCAACATTGGGTAGGTCCTTGGAAACATGTACTTGCAACAAGGGGACTACCAAGACGCAATGGAAACGCTTGGTCAGGTGAAGAACCTATTTACCCCCGAAGACCGCAGTCTTTTAATGACGATATCTATCGTAAGCACTGACTGGTTAGCACGTTGTGGTATTGCTCATGTCCTTCAAAAGATCTTTAATTGGAACTTCGATAATCTTAGGTTCATCTCATGGCGAAGCCGGTGCGAAGCACTATACACTTCCGGATCTTTGAAGGAACTGGGAGATGTTCTTCAAAAGATCTTGGACACGTCACCTGAGGACGAAGGACAGCTAGGGCATAGTCAAATTCTCGAGGAAATCATAAACCGTTCGGGAGAAGTGAAGCTACTCGAGTGGACTGGAAAGTCGTCTTGCTACAATAGTTGCCTTTCCGGCTCCCTGGCGGTTTACGGTCGAACCACACCTGTTCTTCCATGTCACAAGCTCGAAGGAGAAGAGCTGAACAAACGAATTTCCGAATTACGGGAGATCTTTCCGCTAGCCGACGCTCTGATGGCTTATGGCTGGATTACGCGCTCCCAGCCAGTGCGCTTCGCTCATTTCCGCCTTCACCTCCCATGCACCGTATTTCACGTGAAAGGACTCGAAAAACAAGAAGGAAATGTCTACCATGCGGAGACTGTTGGACTCGGGAATGTAGAATTCACAACGGCGGATGTGCTCCCGCTCGAGAACCCACGCAGCCTTGTTTTCGTGAACCCATGGATTGACCGTCTCCGGGAAGCTCCCAATCAGATTCCTCTCTCGACGGACCCTTTGGTACCGGACGTCAAGTCGAGCTCGAAGGCTGGGAGCAGTCACAGCGCGGAAACGGATGCTGATTTGGTACACACATCGGTGATCGAGGAGGTTCCGCCCGCGCCGCCATCGTCCGATCCAAACACGGACGCGTACTCGCGGGCTCTGGCGTTGATCGCTCACTTGGGACAGCCTTTCACTGCACTATTACTTCTGAGACGGTCGGATGGCGCATACACACGGGTTGCTGCTGATCGGGAGATCGCCGTTTGTGGGATGAGAAACAATGTTCCAAAAGATCTTCGTGTGGAAGTGTTGGAAGTGCTATGATCGTCTTTGTTTATCCGCGTCTTATATTGAAGACTAGTACATGGCCACTTTGCTCTGTTCCTCGTCGTGATCAATAGATCATGCATCCTGCATCACCGCAGTGAACACCATGGATAAGCTAAAACTACTCGTAGGATTCTAATTTCTGCTTCGGTTGGCTTCCGTTCCCAGTTTCTTCTGTCGAATCTGCTACGGACTACGGCATCGTGCTGTAGGACCTAAAGTAGGTGAGAAAAGGCCCTGGACCCTTCGGCGCCGCACAGACACCGGTCATTCCCTTCATCTTCCAACATAGGTTCATCATCTCATTCAGAAATACGATGGGTACGTGAAAATTTTGCGAGACAATCACCAAGGGAACGCTGGGTCCTGACACTCCGACCATGATCCAGCTACCGAAGCGATCGAAATTTCATCTCAGAATCGTATTACAAGTCTCTGTTTTGAGCCGAATCGTGCCTACTTTGTGACTGGCGATGATTGTGGCTCCCTCCGTCAATGGAGCGTTGCCGACAGTGGAGTGCATGATAGTCTGTGGACGACGAACACAAACAGCCCGATCAATGCCGTAGTCGTGTCGCCTGATGGTAGATGGATAATCAGCAGTGGAAGCGAGAACAAGGCCATCGTCTGGAGTACAGAAACCCGAGATAACGTGCTCGAAATCGCAGAGCGTACAGGGCCTACTACAAACAAGACAAGGGTGGGAGAAGATGGTTACCAAGTAAGCGCGAGAGAAAATCCTTACGCAACGAAGGTGGCTAGTATTTGCACACTGGACATTTCAAGCGACTCTACGCGATTCGCCTTCGGATCGCAAGATAACACTGTCTGGATCTTTGACATCATTTCTGGCAGAAGTCTTATTCCTCCTCTGCAATGTTCGAACACGATATCTGGCATCAAGTTTTCTCCAGACGCCAGCCAAATCGCTGTTATCCTACGCTCTTCTTCATCTCACCCATCTATTGAAATCTATGACACTTCCTCTAGGGCCTTAAAAAGCCAATTTAACGTCTCAGTCTCTTACAAACGGCCAATTTCTGCGCCTGCCTGGTCTTCGGACGGTCAACAGGTCTTCGTTGCTTCCCCGGGCAAGATCACTTGTTTTAATACATTTACCTCCTCCAGCTTAGAATGGGCCATTCACGGAAAAAACGACCAGGGAGTGTCTATCGTGACCAGTGGCCAATTCATTGCATGTTCCACCGGTTCATCGCTCTCTTTTTGGGATTATGTTTCTCGCAAACGGATAGGCCAGATTATCAGCCACACCACGAACATTAGCTTCATCGCTATTTCTCATGATGGGAGGCGTCTTGCATGTGGACATAGCGGAGGAATCACACTTCATAACCTTGAAGGATTTATTCCAGGCGATTACCTTCCTGGGATCTTGTGGCTTCCACTCATGCGGGTGAGTGCTGCCGCTCTCAAATCATGGGTGCGAGGCACTCCGGCTGAGACCGAGGCGATACTGTCGGATGAGATTATGCGGTGCTCCAATTCAACATATGAGGCGCTCGCGATTTCCGCACTCATTCAGATGCATTTGGGAGAATGCAAAACAGCATTAGAAACTGCTGATAAGGTAGCGTTACATTCCGTGTTACAATGTTCTCGTGCTCACCTCCACCCACATAAAGTCCTTGCAGATCAAACAGTCGCCTATTGGCCAGATTGCAAGATTCATCGCCCTCGTCGGCACAGGTTCGCAGGAGGACGCGTTGAAGGAGCTCGATCTGGTATTCTGCGGCTGCAATCCAAGTGATATTAAACTTCTCTTGGTCATAAACGTATGTGGAAGACATGTTCTGGATGCAATGCGCTGAAGACCCGCCTCACATAGTCTATTCTCTTGTTCGTACGCAACAACCACAGGGAAGCAATATCACGCCTTCGTCGCTTTATTGATGGTTGCGATGAAAAAATGAAGGACACGTACCTCCAGGTGGGTGCTACGCTACAGTCACAGGGACATGCTTAAAACTCAGTAGGTTCTCGGGATGATGTACCTGAAACAAGGGGACTACGTCAATGCTGTAGAAACACTGTGTCTTGTTAAGAACCCGTTTACGGCTGAAGATCGTGGGCCTTTGATGACCATTTTCATTGTGAGCTTTTCCTCAAACAATCATTATGACATATTCATGGATTTGAAGATATTCAATTGGAACTTTGAGGATCAAAAGTTTGTTGCGTGGCAACGCGCCTGTGAAAAATTATATGTGGGTAGATGTCTGCAGGAGGTTCGAGACACTCTCCTCAAGATGATCGGCTCGTTGCCCGAGGATGAAAGGGAGCTTGCACATACTCGCGCCCTGCAGGAGATCATAAACCGATCTGGCGAAGTGACGCTGCTCGCGTGGGCTGGCAAGTCATCCACATATAACAGCTGCCTTCCCAGCTCGCCCGCGACTTATGCCCAAACTTCGACTATTCCTCCATTCCCCACGCTCGAAGGAGAGGACCTGAGAAAGCGCACCGCCGAGTTGCGGTCAGAATTTTCGCCTGTGGATGCTCTGATGACTTATGCTTCTATTATCCGCTCGCAACCGGTTCGATTCGCTCATTTCCATATCCATCTCCCATGCATCGTCTTTGGTGTGAAAACTCTCAGGAAAGAGAAAGCGAAAGTTTATCATGCAGAGACGGTTGGGCTTGGGGAAGTCGAATTCACAACTGTGGACCTGCTTGCGCCCAACCAGCCACAAAAATTGGTATTCGTGAACCCTTGGATCCATCACTTGCAGGAGTCATGTGGGATGAGATCTATCAGGGCTGAGGATGGCCAGGGGTCAGACATGAAGTTGAACGCAGATACAGATATAGATGTGGAGCTGGTGCATGGGCTAATCGTCGAAGAGGCTCCAACTCCTCCGAGTCGTACCTTGGATACGGACGTTCATACACGCGCTCTGGAGTTGATCGCCCGTTTGGGACAGCCTTTCACCGCATTGTTGCTGCTGAAACAATCGGACGGTACGTACAAGCGGGTTGCTGCCGAGCATGAGATTGGTTTTCGTGGGATCGAGGACAATGTTTTGAAGAATATGCACGTTGAGGTTTTGGAAGTAGTTTGATCCTTTTGGTTGTTTCTGTTGGAGAACGGCCTGTCCATGTAATCATTCTATTACTTTCACTACGATCCTTATGCTACGTTTCCTTTTTCCTTCATGTTGCGCGGCGAGCGATGCCGGCAACACGCACACGACACGCTCCTCCTTCCTCCAGTCTCGTATTGCCACTATGGCTGGAGGCACAGTATGTTCATACTACTCACACATCTCATACCCATTACTCACCTGAGTCACCCTTACCGTTTACGTTACAGTCGTCGACTCGTCGTGCCCCAAGAGTTTCCTCTGTTTGTTGTTATGTTAGCACTAGGCGATAATAATCACTAATCGGAGATCAGCCTATGTACTGGCTCCTTGACAGGCCTTGACGCGAGCCAAGTTCGTTTCAATATTCATTTTTCGTTGGTGCTTAGTACTAGTATTGTATACATATCCGCTACATATCTTATCATATACGGACGTCGCTTCTGCCAGGAGCGCTTCGAGAGCTGGATTGATTCAGTACCACTCTGTCTGAACTCGTCAGAGTTGGCAAAATATTTCGATGAAACACTATATGGTGCTCTTTGACAGTGAATGAACTACCTATATATACCAGTCACGGTGATGAGTGGTCGGCTATATCATGTACAGTGACTGTATCATCACATGGTTCATGTCTATGAGACGTGTACTCCAGCAGCGAGAACAAAAGTGAGAGATGGACTGCAGGATCGCCGTTCATATCACAAACTCGTATCATTATAACCTCTTCATGTCCGACATCTCCAGCGTGCTCGGTGTGGTGTCGGGCCCGAACTCGATTCCCTTAGAAATTTCTTGATCTCTGCTGGCATTCCAAAGACCGTGTCCCTGCGGAGACAAGGAATGGCGCGGAATACCGATTTGTCTCTCCAAGGACGGGGCGATAAAGGGTTCGCACTGGGATTGCGATCGAAGCCCGCGGAGGTTGAGGACGAGCCGCTGGCCAACGACAGAAGACAGTGGAAGAAAGAATCTGTATTGATGCCAGGTATTAGATGTGATAATTGTCGTACTCGTCACGCACCCTGTTGGAAGCTGCGCAAGCGGGTCCTGCGATGGCGCTTGAATGTTATTCCAAAAACAAGACCACAATCGCGCTAACTCACATTCACAAAAACGGTGCTGATAGATACAACTAGTGTGAGCTACCATATGAATATTTGAAGAAAGGACTCAACTTGCATATAATGGCCATTATCCCTGTGAGGGCACTTGTCTGCATGGGACTTGGAATAGAATCATCCGGGCATGCAGGTGAAGTCACGTACAAAGAAAAATAAAAAAGCTACCGAGTCTCAGATTAGCTCACGTAGGACAAAAAAGACAACGTGGGCTCACCGTCTCTGGATAGAATATGATAAATCGGAAAATAACGAAATTGCTGCGTCCTCTTGGAAATTTTGGCCAGAGGATATGCTACCATGAGGGACGCGAAGGCATCGAGGAGTAATCTACCGCCCCTGTCAGTGCTGACGTGCACGTACTGTCCAAAAGCTACATACCCTGCCAACGGTACGATCCACTACAATTGCATGTAGAATTTGAGTCGATATCTTAATTTAGGCGGATATGCGGCACAGCGAACTCACACCATTCGCTGAACATTCCGTGTTACCATTGTTCAGGGAGAAACGTTGTATGGAATGACTTACGAGCTCCTCGTGGTATACAAACACCGGTACCCTGTACAAGCAAGAATGCAAGATCTCCACTACGATAAGTTACGTGATTGTGTTGAAATCAAGCCACGTACCTTGTTCCGGAACCGTTGCCATGGTATAAATGGTTATACCAGCACATAACGTGAAATAGAGGAGATATGCGGAAATCAAGATGATAGCAACAGTACGGGTGCATCCCCAGATCGCCCATGCTCGTAGGATCACCATTACTATGTTTTTCGAGTGTCAACAAACGTAGCTTGTGACAACTGAAGAGCCTAACTGCGGATAGATTCCCCCGAAAGGACTCCAAAGAGTGCAGAAAACCACTGAAAATAGAGGCAAAACTGCCGTATAGTAGAATCTGAGGGTCCTTGAACAGGTAAGGATGAGATGTGAAAAGTACCTTGTCTGAACGCGAAACAAAGACGTCGACTTGCTGGAGCATATAAAGGAATTGTCCGACCAGGTTACCGTACCGGTTGAGGATAAAGAACACCTTCACTGTACTCCATTTTGCATTCCAGACGTGGTCCAACTTCAAGATTAGAAATCAGTTCTGAAGGAAGCCACCTCATAGAGGAAAGAGGGACGTACTTCGTGAGGAAAGGTAAGACAGTAGTCATAAAACAGTAAACTCTGGCCAGCGACAGACAGAAGCCTGACTGATTAGATCAATGATCGGCCTGAAAGTGGATGGTACTCACTGACGGATGAACAGACCATTCATATCCACTCGAAATGATATACTGGAGAACGTTGAACTGCACTGAGTGGTTGAAGATACCCTTTTTCCGAGCGCTCCCGGTGGCCATAAGTATCCGCATGGTGTGTTGAAACAGGTACAGTATCTACAGACTCCAAGACGATGCGAAGGGGTCCCTCTTCCCGGCGGGAAAAGTTAGATCCGACCTATTCACTTACATAATGTGCACTATTGGCGTGCTTTCACATGATTCAAAAGAAGGAACAATTGACTATAATAAATGGTGGATACCTTAGTAAATATTAATTTTCAAAGCTTTTAATCATGTTGGTCGCTGATGTCGATGAACGTTGAACCATCAGTCGAAGCATCTTCAGGGCCTCTTGGAACGACTCGTCTCACCGTGATATTATTCTTAGTCAAGAGCAGTCGTTTTTCAGTGCAATTACTTTCCGGCATCTATGGACTCACGCAGTCGTTTCGTGACCGAGGCCTAGTTTTACGCGCCTTCGCTGTCCTGAAACGCATGCAGCAGGGCACATTGTGACCCTGGGCCTAGGCTGTGTGGGGTTGGTAAAATAACGAGGCAAAGAATCACTCGGAAAGGCCGCTGCGGCAGCAAAACCTTGCAGAATGACCGATCGATTAGAAATTAATACTATCTAAGCTCACCGGAGGTTTTCGCAACAAGAATGAAATAATATGTGTGTGGATAAGAAGCTAAGCACACCGTTATCATCACAGATGCAGCTGTCCCACAACTTAGATTCCCCTTGCTGAGTAGGCGCGGCAATGGCCAGTGATTTCTCTCATGGATTATGGGTTCACTAGTGGTAGGTATAAGTATCCAAAAAGGGAATGCCGTGCTTCAGCAAAAGAAGGAATTTATTCCGTCGGAAGTTCGGGGTAATAGACGGGTGAGATCGTGGATCAATCCGGACGAGAACATAAGCAGTACGCAGTTACTGGCGAATTGCCCTGCACGGGTCGGCTCGTTTGGCAATCCATTTGTGTTTCAGCCGTTCCGTAAGAGCACGGCATTCTCCTGAAGACTCGGGAGTCCTAGTCAGCTTCGTTGCCGTTTCAGCATTTTGCAAACGGGTAACGTTTTCCTTATGGCTGGGATCTGAGAAAAAAAATAGTCGTATGTATGTGAGCGCGCACTGCCTACATACGTGAAACTGCCTCCGTCATCTTATCAGTTTTCCCCATCGACATTGCCCACGGTATGAACTCGTTTGATTTCTCGACATGGCCACCGCACTTCACGGACGTTCAGCTCGAATCACTTACGCTCCACGCTACCACCTACGCCCTCGCTCACGGCCTCGCCTATCTTCCACCAGCGCCATCCCAGCCGCCTTTTCCTTCCGACGTCGTCCACGCTCCGATATCGCTCTTGCCCACGCCCGTTCCACGCACGCTCTTTGAGAAAGCACAGCGACTCCAATCGGTCTACAATGTCTTGTACGCTCGTGTCGCAACCGACGACGAATTTTTGGATCGGGTCATGGGAGCCGAGGTAGGCGTCGGCCAGGCCGACGAGTTTGTTAGAAAACTATGGCAGGGATGGAAATCGATCAGAGAGGAAGGCATTGTGCAGGTGAATGTACATCGCTGTGTGATGTGCGAGCGATGCTAAAGGTTTCTGCAAGCCACTGCATCTCGGTTTATTTCGCTCTGATTACCTGCTTCACACCGGGGAGGGCGATGCGCTCGGTCTCAAACAAGTGGAATTCAACACGATATCCTCTTCGCTTGGTCCTCATTCTGACAGAGTGGCTGCGATGCATAGGTGCGAGTTGATTCGGTACTGCGAGAGTTCAAGATTGATGAGGCGTGGCCATGTAGATACCTCTGTGGACTGACAGATTACTGTCATGTATCACCCGACCTGAAGCCGAAGAACTTTCCCTCGAATGATACCACCTCCGGACTAGTCACCGGCCTCGCGCGAGCACACAAAGCATGTGGTGTTCCAAGGTGCGATCGTAACCCTCTTCTTCCATTTTAACTCACATGTTTGCAGCGCATATATCCTGTTTGTCGTACAGCCCAACGAGCGCAACGTCTTTGATCAGCGCTGGCTTGAATATGAACTAGTAGAAAAGTATGTGACTTGATTGTGTATACTCATCACACGCACTCATGCGGCATACAAACCATGAGGCATTCGATTCGTGTCGTCCGACAAACACTCCTCGAACTCTCCACTAGCGCTTTCCTTTCTGGTCCTTCCAACTCCCTCCTTGTTGCGTTGAACTCTGGTCCCGATTCGGCCACTGTTGAGATATCGGCAGTGTACTTTCGCGCGGGATACGTCCCTACCGACTTTCCCACAGAGGCTCACTGGACGGCACGTTTTATCCTCGAACGAAGCCGCGCGATCAAGTGTCCGAGTATACCCCTCCAGCTGGCAGGCGGCAAAAAAGTGCAGGAAGCACTCAGCCAGCCAGGGGTCGTCGAGCGGTTCTTTGCGGCTTCAGAGTCGGGTGCGTTGGCGGTGGCCGAACTTCGCGAGACGTGGATGCCCATGTGGGCGCTCGACACAGAGACGCTCCCCAATCTCCCCCCCTCTTTCCCGGCCGTGGAAAGAAATCCTGGTGAACCTATCGGGACGACGCTTGCGCGTCGACACGCCGATAAACTTGTGCTGAAGCCTCAGCGCGAAGGTGGTGGGAACAACATCTACAAAGGAGACATTTCTGCGTTTTTGGACGGACTCGAGGAGGAGGAACGCAGGGCGTGGATCGCCATGGCATTGATCGTACCGCCAGCTAGCGTAAGCTCGTATCTTGTGCGCGCTGTGTCGGGTGCTGCCGGGGCTGTACAGGAAAGGGTGGTCCGTGCAGAGACGATATCCGAGCTGGGGATATTTGGTTGGGCGTTGTTTGGGAAAGAGGATGGGAAGGACGTGGTGTGTGAGGAGCGGGGCGACGTTGGGTGGTTAGTACGCACGAAGGGGGTAGAAAGTAATGAGGGTGGTGTAGCGGCTGGGTTCTCGGTGCTGGATTCGGTTGTGCTCGTGGACGGGTGATTAGAAGCCAAGGGGCCGACTGCGATATACCTGCCAGTGATGAACAGAGAACTCGGTCGAGGGCACACCCTCATAAGTAGTTGTGTTCAAGCTCCTCAAGTAAACAATACTTGCACGTAATCAAGTGTTGTAGACTGCGATAGGTAGGTAAATTCATCAATGCTCGCAAAGTTAGGCTCACCGTTACACACCCAGGTTGGATCGTGTTGTGCGTTATTGAGGATGAACAAGAGGGACGCCAAACGGACAGAAAGGCCATGCCGTGTCAATTATCATCGACAGAGAAATGCATCATGCCTTCGGAGACGCAAAGTGTTTCTCAAAATCAATATCTCTGCAACAATCCTTTCAAGGATGTCTCCATAAACATGCCAAATGTTAGTGGGTAGATGAGGGGACAATGATACGAACGAGAAGACACAGGCAATGGTGAGCGTGACGCGTCTCGTGAGGCCGAACATAGTGTAACCATCAAGGTCAACATTCAATACAAAGCGAATAATGACGGTGACCGGGACCGCCTAGTTGCGTCATCTTGTGAAGCAGAGACTCTTCAGCGACCAATAGGCAGCAGCAAATGGAAAGGTGGGGAGGTTGGTTGCGATATTTACTGTAACGGGTGTTCAGAAGTACTTACTAGGCGTAGGCGTGTAGTCCGACACAGAGTCGGTAACAAATGAGACGAATTTAGTGACCACATTCTGAACCTGTTCGAGCTTTTGCACTACCATCGTCGAAAAGTGTTCGCCACACGATATTGGACCTCCTGTCGTGTTTGCAGGTTGAGTCCGCCTGCTAGTACAGATTCACTGGGACCGAGACAAGCACTGCTTGAAAAAAGCAAAGAACCGCCCGGCGCTTAAACGCGGGTTTTCGTCGGAACGTGGTATTCCTTAGAACCTGATTGCATCATCAATATGTAAGTCTGGGAAGGTCGATAACCCTCTGCCCATGCTCGATAACGGAGGTCCGTTCATCATCAAGAGTCTACCGTCTTGAGTACTGCCACACACAGAATTCGATGAAGCCCCAAAAACAAAGTCCCCCGCAACATGTGTACGCAGCCAACCTGCAACAGAATTTTGGTTACCCCTTGCGCAACCCAAGACCAGTTCATGCAGACAATGAACCTTATATCAGCCAAGGATTCCAGATCGGTGATGTTGGCTACGTCACTGACTATGGTGAATTCAAGCTACTTTTCAATATAAAATTCGAGGAAAATCTTCCAGACAAGCCCGAGTTCAAGGAACCTGTTGAAACCCAGGCGTTCGGTGGCGAAAGGCTGTTTATGAACGGTGTCAAGAGGGTGAACGTGGATAACTCAAGGTATCTTTGCATCATCGCAAACGCTACGAACGTCTAACTTCGCCGGATGATGAGATCGGTGAAGGGCTACACATTCGTTGCGACTACCAAAGCTGGTGCCATACTCATCTTGCCGAGTAGCACTGCATTATTCGAGCTCGAACCACAGTATCTCGCAGGAATCAAAAATTTTGTCACAAAGAATGCGGCTGAATGGTGCAAAAAGGCCGGCAACAATTCCCTCTATCTACTCACCGCCGCGTATAAGACCTCTTCCTGGACCCTGGGATCATTTTACGAAGGATTTGACGGCGGAAACATCCATATCGATTACCATGAGGACGCCACTCCTGCGTACAAATGGGCTGCTGCATTCAATGTGGATGACCAAGAGGGACCTGCAGGGAATACGTGCCAGAACCAAACCGTCATCATCAAGGGCTTCAGGATGACATTGAAACAAAATTTGCTTGCGGCTGAGCAAGCGGCCGAGCAGTGGTTTACCCGTCTTCTTGCCAAACTACGAGCCAAGTTACTGTCCGGGCCAGGCGCTAGTGAGCCCAAAGTTATGTGTTCGCCATGACGCGCTAATCTGCAACGGATGGGTACAGAGATCGAGTATGTCCCAGAGCTCCAATCCCAGGTTCGTCGACCACGAACTTGGTATGATTTTTTCGCAACACTCGGACTCAACCATCTTCAGCTCAGTCACCCGTTAGACATTGTCAACCATTTCCTATTAGACAAGGTTTGTGGGATATACGACGACAATCCGTGTATTGCATTGAATTCGTTCAGAATCCCGAAATGGAGATGGCCATTACGCACGATAACGACTGGATTGGAATGCTCAAAGATGTGGTTTGATACAACCGTCTTAATTGCTGCTCTTTGACACGCATATAGGGGTTACCACCTGAACATCTGATGGAAGAACGGTCACTTCGAAACTTTATGGTAAAAAAGTATGGATATGAATTCGATCGTGAACACAGCAAGTATTCCGTCGGCATGTCATCGTACGTTGCTAATTAGCAAAATACCTAGGTACCGTCTATCTACAGAAAAATGCGTGTGTAGTCTTCTGCTGACCCCCGGTCCACTAATCAGCACTTGTATACGAAGGACAGTAAGCCTGAGGGGGGCAAGGGAGTCGTCACTGTTTACGAAAGCGAGCCATTCCACGATTACGCCGAGGTGATAGACGACGACGTGAAACCGGACGACGACCTCAAGCATCCCAGCGAGAATTCACGACTCGTGATCACACGTGGGTTTCGTATCTGTCTATAATCCGTCCGAGATTGCATTATAACGGGTTTCAGACATGCGACTTGAAAGTTACGACATTGACTACATCGACGCTGGTGTATGCGTGCTTGTTGAGTTCGACTCGGAGCCGGTGCCGAGAAGAACTGAGAATAAGCCGCACGCAAACATCATTGAATGGCACGACGAGATCGCGCTGTAGGTCCTTTTTTCTCCATCATCGTCGCTCGCTCTGAGAGAGTCTAGGCCCTCTGACAAATCCGTTCATGTTACCATTTGCGGGGTGTTCCAGTTAGGCTCGACGCTGGGCATTCGAAAAATCTCCGAAAAGCATACCATCAGTATAAGCGATTCTCGCAGTACGTACAGTAAGCGCCGCAACTTGCTTTGCGCATCAGTTCGTAATTGAAGGTCACTCGAGAAATCAGACTTCTTTTTGAGGGCGTCGAAGCTCGTTCGTCACTTCTCATCACCCTGGAACGACATTTCTCGCAATGTGAAGCTTATTTCAGTCATGAGGTATGACGACGCGTACAACATGGTCATGTAGATTATGGCACTGAGATACACTGTCTTTAGGAAAACTCGGCATTCATCGAGAAGACGAATCTGGGTTTTGAGGCGCTCTACTCGTACTACAATGAGAATAAGAGGGAACATATCGAAACCGCGGTTGATCGCTTTCGAGGCTCTCTAACGGAATGCGACTCAGGTCGTCGCGCCACCGCATGCTTCAACCTCGCCACGTCAGAACTTATCAGGTGTCAGAAGAACGGGCTATACTCGGAGCTCGACAATGCAATCGAGCTCTATCGAGAAGCCCTCGAGTTGTGCGGCGAAGGACACCAAGGCCGCCCCGCTACCTTGTTGCTTCTGGCGCAGGCACTCTTATCTTGTCATGCCAACGGATTAGAGTACGATGAATCCCCCGCCGACGAAATAGCACAACTTTTGGGAGAACTCAACCACGATCGCAGTCGCGATCGTCAAACTGCGGACGCCATATTAGCCACATGCAGGTTTTACCGCGCTGTCAGCACCGAGAATCCAGATAGCTTGCTCAAGGACCTGAAACGTGGCGCATACACACCTCGGTATGGTCACTTTGACCCGGCTCACCTGGTGCATAAACTGGGTGTCGCGTTTTGGCGTCGGTATCAGTCGAGCGGGAGCCTAGACGACCTAGAAAAGGCAATCGAGCTGAACGCGGAGGCGCTGCATTTCGTCTCGGATGGACATGAGGATCGAGACCGCATCGTCTCCTGCCTGGGAAACGCGCTTTTGTGTGCCTTCCAGGCGCGCGGACAGCTGACGGATATCGACACGTCCGTCAGTCTTGCGGAGCTTGGGACCAAGGTCGTCAGTAGTCTCGACGGCGCGACGTCTGCCGAGGGCGTCGCGCCTTCGGAAACGCGCAAAGACTTGACGGCTGCCGACAAGCTGTTGGAGCAACTAGAGATGATGCCAACCGCCGAAAAGCTCCCAGGGCAGATGGCACTCTTGTACGCTGCGGAACGGCTTTGGGAGCAGAACGAGCTTGCGTCTGCTTCGGAAAAGCTCCGGAAGCAGATCGAGCCGATGTCAGCGGCGGACCGCGCGCTTTTGGCCATCATCAAACAGGATCCGTCACTGCAGACTGACATCCCTGAGATTCAACGCCTCATTGACGACTGGAGCCGGGAAGACGGGGTACCGATGGAGTGTAAAAAACAACTCGGGGCCCTACTCAGTTTTTTGGAAGGGGAAGGGGAAAAAAAGATGCGTCAAGCACTCGAACAACTGGACTTGCACCACTGGAGCTACAAGGATCACAAGATATCGGGAACGGTGCAGGCCTTGGAGGAGCACGCGCCATACTTTTACAATGACCTCGCGACGGAATTGGGTTGTTTGATGGAGGGGTGGTCCTGACCAGCCTCCTGACCAGATACCATGGTTTACTCCAGTCACGGTTTCCCATCATCGCTGGACCGTATCACTTTCATTTCCTGTCACGCATAAAGATGGTATTCTCTCTTTCCCTTTTTCCGACATGGTGAAGGCTCGAAGCAAAGGGCATGGCAATATGAAACTCCTATTTCGTGTTGTAAATTTATCCTCCGGAGATTATATATGTATTACAGTTCGACTCGTATCAGTCTTCATATTATGCTGAGGTCTAAGCCCTCAAGGCTATCTTATCGACTTCGTTTCTCCTTCCGCACTGTTGCTGCTGGATGCCATGCTTTCCGAGGCGCCCGAGTTTTCGTAATCACGACCCTTCCAGTGGGCCGCAGGTCCTGGAGAAGCGCGGCCTTCAACACCGCCATCGACGAGTGTGAGACTGCCCCGTGTTTCCAATACTTCTTCCATACCCACGTTTCTGCACGCCTCCTCCACGACAAACGCGTGACCCATCCAGACATCCTCCGTGGCGCTGTTCAACATCTCCGTTTCCAGATCGCCATCCAAGTCGTACGCCGAAAGGCGACATTCGTTCAACGCCTCCTCGGTGATATGCGAATGTGAGAAAGAGGTGGTGACGGAGAGGGAGGTGACGCGACGAGGTTGGGCGGGGCGCGATGCGATCGGGGGATATGTTTTTGAGGTGCCGCTCCGAGCAGGCACGATCCGGGGAGGGACCGCGATCATCGCTGGGGCTGGGGTTACCTGTAGAGTGGGTGTGACAGTGGCGGGTGGATCGGTGCTGCGAGCGTAACCCCGCGTTTTCCAAATTTTCCAGGGTCCACCTTGGATGGGTTCACGTCGAGAGCGGGAGGGGTGGGTGATGGGTGAATGAAGGGAATGTCGTGCGTGCGAACCACTCGAGCCAGCGTAGCATGGAGCGCGTGAGTGCTGGCGACTCACGAGGTAGAATCCGATTACAATTACAAGCAAGCAAACTGGATGGAACCAGATAAATTAGCCATGCAATGTTGGCGATGGAACGCAAAGTTTCGAGGAAAAGAAACGTTGCAGAAAGCTATCTGCACCGCGTGATCGGCGACAGCGCATAATGGAGCGTTGGTCACAGAGACCCTGGTCTCTTGCAAGATGACTCAGCGCATCGCCGAAGAAACCAGCAACGAACGAAAAATGCAACGACCAACCTACACCAACGACGATGAAGATGATAGTGTTCTGTGCAACTCCTGAGTCGCCGCCACCATTGCTGGCATCCACTGTGCCAGAGGATCTGGAATATAGTGTGGATTGAATGTACATTGTTTCAGTTTCACGGGGCAAGCTAGACGCAGAGGGTTCGCCAGGTTCGAAGTTATATGGACGGATGAGAGTAGGAGCCATGATGACCAGGAACCGAGGCATGGATGGGGGAAGTTAAATACAAAAAGCAAGTGGCGGAACTGAACCTCATTTGACACCATCTATCGAACAGCGTCCCACATCCTCGGGCACTGGTCCGCGGTCTTGCAGGGTGCACTGCCTTGCTTATGGTCCATGGTCCAATGAAAACATTTCACCTCCACGCTGCGAGAGGTCCCGATTCTCTCCGGACCCAGGTCGAGGACTCGGGGAGAATCATGGAGTGGTAATGGCAATGTAAAGCGACCACGAGGAAACCGGAAGGCGCGCCATATTCTTACGTAATTGTGCATTAAAATACCAAAAGGGTTATACTTAGAGAGCGAGGGAGAGCAGCATTGGCCGAGGGGATGCGTGCGTACCAGAAAACAAGCCGGAGGGTCGGCCACTTGGAAAAACAGAGCGCGGGAGCCCGCATGACGAAGAGACGAGTGGGACCGCTAAAATCGCGCATAGTCAGTCCACGGGAATGAGTGCCACTACTTACCATGCATTCTTGGAATCCTCCTGATCTCCAGCTTACTTTGGAGCTCGGAGGGCCAAGAAACCTATACGAGGATCCTGCCAGCCAACCACAGCAGAGACAATACCGAGTGACGGGTGTATCGGCGACAAAGCCGGACGAACGACCCCATTTAAATCGCGTCCTGATTGGATGGCGCTCCGCTAAGCCTAGCCGTGACCACGTACACACTCTGGCTGGCATGCGGTGAGAATGGAAGGCTTCGATGTGTCCCGCGCAGCCACACGCAGTCTGATACGCCGACACAGCAGCAGTTGATCCGCACGACCCGCCAAATTACCTCTGCATCGCGTTACATAAGCAAGGTGGTCCCCTCCTTTCCCAAGCTTCCACGTTGATCAGCATTGACTCTTCAGGCGAGCTAGACCGGCACACACAACCCCCCCGTTTGGCGGAATGAGCGTCACGTTCATCGTGCTGTGTCTTGGTGTCTGTCTACTTGCTCTGGGGCTTTCTTACACAGCGTACACAGAAGTTCTATGGTCGAGATCGTATCGTTCTCGGAATGGCATCCTCAAGGAGCTGGGTGCCAAACTGACCAAAGAGACCAAATATAAGTTTGTTGCATTTTTCCATCCTTATTGGTGAGTTTGCGTTCTTCCATTAGCAGGTAACGTTCGGACAGCTTAGGAAATTTTTGCAAGTAATGCAGGTGGAGGAGGAGAACGGGTCTTGTGGACTGCCGTTTCTCATATACAACGCCAACACAAGGACATCATCTGTGTCGTCTACTCTGGTGACGCGGACGCTTCGAAACAAGAAATCATTGACAGAGTCAAGGTTAGAATATCCCCGAGCCTATCCAGTCCTTCTCACGTCAGCCGGTGACTATGGTACTAGGCTCGCTTTGCGATTGATCTTGAACCTTCCGCGCTTCATTTTATATTCCTTGATTCGAGACATCTGGTCGAAGATTCGAGATGGCCTAGGTTTACCATTCTGGGGCAGAGCCTCGGCTCCATATGTCTTGTTTGGGAGGCAATGTCAAAATTCATTCCAGATCTCTACATTGGTGGGTACTGGCTTCGCGGATCCTCACGGGTCGTTCTGCGTTTCGTTCCCTCATTCTCCACGCAACTTTAGATACAATGGGTTACGCCTTTACCTTTCCAGCTGTCGCCTGGATTACGAGGGCTTCCGTTCCCATTGGAGCATACGTTCATTACCCAACCATATCCACTGATATGCTCGCTCGTGTCCAGGGTGAATCATGGAAGATGCGAGCAAAGCGCCTGTAAGTGTAATGACCATGGATGTATCTGTATCTCAACGATCATGATATAGCTATTATCGTCTGACGATGTATTACTATGCCCTTTCCCTCTCGCATGCTCAATTCTTGATGGTCAACTCGTCGTGGACACGTAATCACGTCGCGTCCATCATTTCACATGAGCACTTTGGTCCAGTGATTCAATGGGTGCATCGGACGACTCCCTTGCTACTTCTCAAGCTTTTACTCTCCCGTACTACCGTTCGGCTGGTCGCGTACGCCGTAGATGGACCGATTTCGGCTCTCGGTGACAGATCAGAAAAGGTTGAGCCCTTGATTGTCTACCCCCCTTGTGATACGCGGGAAATGGCCAAATTTTCATTGCAAGGCAGAGAGCGAATCATATTGAGTATCGCCCAGTTCCGGTATATTGTTCGTCAAGCCGGAATCAGACGAATGTTGACATGACGATAGGCCAGAGAAGAATCTCCCGACGCAACTTCATGCATTCGCACAATTATTGATGGATCATCCCGAATATCAGACACGTGATGATGGTTTACGAAAAGACACAGTTCGATTGGTACTTCTTGGGGGTGCGCGGCATCAAGACGATCTAGATAGAGTCGAGTCTTTACGTGCCTTGGCAAAGGAGTTGGACATTCAGGTGCGTTGAAACATGCAGGCAAGATCACTCTTTCCACTGACCCTTGACGTCAGGACCAAGTTACGTTTGTTGTCAACGCACCGTACGCTGACGTCCTCGGTTGGCTCTCCCGTTCAAGCATCGGGATCAGTACCATGATCGACGAACACTTTGGAATCAATGTCGTCGAGTTTATGGTAAGCAGTGCAAATCCACGTACTTTGGAATCTCGTGAGCGCGCTCACCACGTGTTTGTGTTATTCAGGCGGCAGGTCTCATACCCCTCACACATGCTTCAGGGGGTCCACTGAACGACATCGTCGTGCCGTACGAGTCACAGCCTACTGGGTTCCATGCACGCACCCCTGGCGAATTCGCGACAGCGATGCACGAGGTATGATCTTCGAGTCCACCATCCTCGTGGCGTCGGTGTGTATCTGACGTTTGGCGTGCAGATTTTGGCGATGGACGCCACCGTCGAACGAGATTACCGAGCGAGGGCTCGGCAATGGGCTGTGGAGAAGTTCTCGGAAGAAGAATTCATCAGGGGTTGGGATGGGAGCGGATGGAGGACGTGTGTTCGGCGATAATACATATGGCATGCATCTAGTGGTGCTATCCGCGTGTTTGGTGGTCTTGTCTGACATCGGGTGAGCCACTTGAGTCGATGTTCTGCCGTACCATGGCGGCCAATCTACTCCTGTCTTGTTACTTACAGCAGTGGAGGGAGCTGCCATTGTTGGTTGGATTGGACGCATTTTTCCGGTGGCTGAAATTGAAGTAGCTGCTGTGCTCGAGGGCAATGACGCCACCTCATCTCCCAGTATTAATACAACCTTCAGCGGTGGTTTTGTGGCGTGACCTAGGCTTCAAATTTAAAGTCATTACGATCAATGTGTGTGCCTTAATATCAGCCAGGACTATAGAGACACGGTCCTTGGGACTTATTCGTTGTCCACACCTTCTATGATGTTCTCTCCGTCCTCTGAAAATTTCAGGTTGTTCTGTAAATTCGTCAGTGGGGTAAAGAAAGTCATTTGCGACAAGAAAGTCTACCGGGTCCAACGATGATTTGCCCACATACTTTGTGTGGGCTATTTGGAACCACGTCAGAGGTACGTTCATATCTTGATACAGACGACTCACTTCCGTACGCAACCAAGTCTCCGGTTTCGTTTCTAAAGTCTACGCGGGTATAGGCGAGGCTTCTCCCTGTCAGACATGTCGTCATATCATCCGACGAAACGTCGATCCGGGAAGGTTCGTACCCAAAGCAGTGACAGAAGCGGTCGCATGGAGGACGTCACCGGCTCTGCCGGCGGGACGAACGAAGGAGGTGCTGACGTCGGTCGAGACGCCGGTCATGTAATGGCCTTTGGACGCGACGGCCAAGGACCCTAGGGTGTCCGTCAACGACATGATCAATCCGCCGTGGACCGTCTGCACGAACTCGGAGCATGAGCATGAGAAACGAGGGATGCGTCGGACGTACCCCGACTCTGTTGACTGTCGCGCGAGACGGTCAGGGGTGCGGCTCTGGGTGGGACGGGGACGGGGACGACGTACGGTTATAGGGCTCTATTCTGAGCCTTGTTTCGACGAGGCCTGGGGTGGCCCGTGTTATGACAAGCTGTTGGATGGGGACGGTTGAGCAGAGATGACGCGGCTGGGAACATCGTGTACAAACGTTTGGAAAACATTGTACGTCGTGTCCTTGATGTCGGTCAAGAGACGTCGAGCCTCTACATGTGAATAAGGCTGACCTTTATTGTCAATGAAAGACTTCCAGACCTACAAGCAGAAATCAATGGCAAGAAAAAGTAAACATAGGAGCAGGCTGACCCTCTGAGTGAAGCGCAAGCACGCAGCCATAACAACTATAGCACCCAGATATGTCAATGTTCAACGCTGACGGTTCTGTTGGGCCATTTCGGGAAGGTGTTTGTTTATTTCTAATGGTACTGCCAAACACCCCGAAAAGGGTATTATTCGGTCTCCGCGCGGCTTTGTCCGGCTGCGTTTCTGCTTGTTCGACTCACTCGGCTCTCGTTTTTCTGCGGCTCTACAGAAATGTCTGATCTTTGTCCCGTATACGCCCCCTTTTTCGGTGCCATGGCAAGTCTTGGCCGTTCTTTCTCGGAGACCGACGCTGATGCGTTCGTTAGGGCTGCACCTCGGCGATCGTATTCACCTGTAAGACGTCTGGATAACTTTGTAGCTTACTGCCATTCATTCCTCGCCAACTTCGTGGAATAGGTATCGGGGCTAGGTCAGTGACAGCAGGTTGTGAGAAATTTGCTCGTGGGCTGACCGACTGGTAGCTACGGAACCGCCAAGTCTGGTGTCGGTATCTCTGCCATGGGTGTCCTCCGACCGGACCTCGTCATGAGAAGTGTCATTCCGGTTATCATGGCTGGTATCATCGCGGTGTGTCTCCTTGTTACGGTCCCTGTCATTCCGGATAGTGACATGCAATACAGATTTACGGTCTGGTCGTTTCGGTCCTTATTTCTGGCTCCCGTACGTATACCCGCTATATTCAATCTAACGCGTTCATCGACTTGGTCATGCAGTCTCTGCACAAATGTCTCTCGCTTCCAGTTTCATCGACCTCGGTGCTGGTCTTTCTGTCGGTCTCGCCGGTCTCGCTGCTGGTTTTGCCATTGGGATTGTCGGTGACGCAGGTGTGAGAGGTACTGCCCAGCAACCACGGCTCTTCGTTGGAATGGTGTGTTCTCTTTCGTATCGTCTGGCCTCCGTTGACGAGCAGCGTAGGTCTTGATTCTCATCTTTGCCGAAGTCTTGGGGCTTTACGGTAAGCCTTTATGAACTACTCCACCCGTTTCGTTTACGATGATACGCTCAGGTCTCATCGTGGCCCTAATTATGCATACGAGGGCTGGTGAAATTGTCGGCGTGAGTGTTTCCACTGGACCGAAGCGCGCACAGTCACTGACGTCCCTTTCAGTGCTGAGGTAGCTGTGCAACTGCCAACGACGTAGGTTAGACGGAAATGAGACTTGTTCATGATACATGTTGTCTACCTGCGTCTTCTGTTCCTCTTTCTGAATCACACTCTCACTTGCTACCCTGAATAGCGTGTCGTTGCTAAGGGGCCGAACCTATGCATGAGTGACCCTATCTGAATCTGCTTCTGACTCGGCTAGTTCCGGGATCATTTTTCGTGTCGTGTTCGTTGCGGCGAATGGCTTGTCCGCATGCATACGGTAGTAAACGGCTTCGTTGAGCTTTGTTTGCAGCCACACTCAGGCTGGCGTAAATGCAAGGCACATGTCCTCGGAGGCTCGGTGAACTGGGCGGTAAGTGCGGCTCGGTATCCCTTCCCACACAATATTCCCCAAGTTGGCTGACATATTTACTAGGATGCGACGCACTACGCGGATTGCGGAAACGCCGTGTACATCTGCCCGTGTTAGCATGATTGACAGCCTGTTTCAGGGTTGACGTCGGACGCTCTGGAGCACATCATCCGATATCCTGAGTCATACGCCCACAGGTGTAGCCTACAAAATATGCCACCCCCAAGTTGAAGCATCGTATTTTCAATTTCTACCATGGTATCTAAGAGGCTCATTCCTATGCTTGCACTCAGCTCACCACACCACATTATCAGGTCACACCCCGTAACCTCTATGACACAGTTCATTTTCAAATCATTGAAAGGTTAGACTGGAATAATTGGGGAATGTGGACCACGCATGAAGTCCGCTGGTCCGTCTAAAGTTTTTGCATGACCCGCCTTGGATCACCGAGCACTCCGTTTGCTACGCAGGTGGCTCAGCGAAGGAATCCTGCCCAATCAGTTGGTGGACATCTATCTCTATGACACTGACACTCGTATGGGTACGTTTCTTGGCACTATGGTCCCTCAGTATCTGCTGAGAAGATCCATAGTCTACCAGGCAGCTATGGGTGTTGCACTTGGTGCCTTCAAGGCTACTATCACAATCACTACTGCTTTGGTTATCGGCCGGAAGTACCACCTTGCTAGTAAATCCGCTTGCCACACACGACTCGGAATGCCATCTGACGTTCTTTGTCAGTGATGAGGCGCGACGGTAAGGCGATCGGTATCAGCGGAGAGCTGAAGTTCACCCTAGGCCCAACGAAATAGTCAGATCTCGATTGGTAGTTAATACAGCCACTGATTATGTAAACACAGGTCTCTCCTTATCGTGTTCGCTATCGCACATTTCGAAGTTGGATTTGTCGAGATGTTATGGTTGCAGTGCGCATTGGCCAATCTGACATCGCAAGTTTGTATCCAGCATAAGTTTTCGATATGAACCCTGTGCCTGAGCTTTGTAGAATACATACAGTTTGGACTGGCACTTGTGCCAACATTAAAACAATGATGATGGATTTATTTTCTACTTACACAATTTATTATATGAGCTTAATGGCACCTGTGATCATGTTTAAATATG